>VZTF01009104.1:2485847-2542631 GCA_013397755.1 Cnemophilus loriae | reverse complement strand
GGGCGGTGCCGCTCGGGCAGCGCGGGCGGCTCGCGTGGCGCCGGCAGCGTTCGGGCTCCCGAGCCAGCGCGGCGTGAGGGCACCGCGGGAAGTTTGTGCTGTTCAGGACGAGGACATTATCGAGCACGCTGGAGAGGGACTTTCTGACAAGGGCATGTGGCGACAGGACAAGGGAGAATGGCTTTAAACTAGCAGAGTTTAGATATAAGGAGAAAATTCCCCGTGAGGGTGGTGAGGCCCTGGCACAGGTTGCCCAGGGAACCTGTGGATGCCCCATCCCTGCCAGTGTCCAAGGCCAGGTTGGTTGGGTCTCTGGGCAACGTGGTCTAGTAAAAGGTGTCCCTGCCCATGGCAGGGGATTTGGAACTAGATGATCTTTCAGGTCTCTTTCAACCCAAACCGTTCGTTATTCTTTCAAGAAATACACAGGCTTATTTCTGCTGTTAAGCACGTGTCTCACATACAGAACTTGGAAAATAAATACTGCCGTGCAGTCTGTTGCCAATATACTACGCTTAGATGCTGCTGTCATATATAGATTTACTTTGTTGTTGTCTTAAGACAGAAATAAAGTATCTAGATGATGTTTACTAACCTGAACAGTATGTAGTTTGCAGATATGTACGGGTTTCTAGTAAGTAAAGATTACTATTTATAGCACTGAGCACATAGGTGGTATTTTTGGAAAATAGGTTAGTTTCATATAATAAAGTGTATGCAGAGTTGTACGAAACGCAGAATTGTACAAAATACAGATTTGTAGAAGTAACTGCCTGAGTAATAGGGACACATTCATACAGTTATGCAGTATAGATTGTATTTAAATTACTGAATAAATCAGGTAGTTTGAGCTTTGAGACCTGGAAGTTCTTGTGCTCCGTAGCCATTGTGGATGTGGACTTCTCGTAGTCTTAAAATAATTTTTTTTCCAATCTTTTAAGTAATTAAAATGT
Source organism: Cnemophilus loriae (assembly GCA_013397755.1). Lineage (NCBI taxonomy): Eukaryota > Metazoa > Chordata > Aves > Passeriformes > Corvidae > Cnemophilus > Cnemophilus loriae. Next base: position 2,541,678 of record VZTF01009104.1, on the reverse strand, counting down.
AAGGCATAACGTAGTTATTAACGTGTATATGTGAAAGGAGTATCTGTTGGTTGGAGGAAAGCTATAAGGTTGTGAGCATTGCAAAACAAGGATGAGGGGCATGTCTCAGGAAATGCTGGCAATTCAGCCCCAGACGACTGAAGAGCTGACAGAATGGAGTCTTGAAATAGGAAAGCTTTACGGGAATAGTTTTTATGTTGTAGTAGCAAGGGGAAGAAATTTAGTATTGGAAGAGTAAGAGGTTGTTTGCAGTGTGACAGGTGACTTAGGAAAAGGTCAAAATGGAAATATGTTACGGGAAGAAATTTGTTTAGATGCAGGTAACTGCAGAAGAGTAATGCTCTTGGTTGAGTTACAATTTCTACCCATTTTTTGGAGCAGAATAGCTCAGACTTCATGAGAAAGACTCTGCGTACAGTGATGTTGATATTTAAGCATCAGTAAAAGCAGCAGAGGGAAGTCGTGTATGACTTTAAGGTATTGCCTTATGTAGGTTCTGCCATCCTCAAGAGGGTGTGAAGGTTGTCACAGGCTTCAGTATTGAACACTTGCTTTCTGTGCTCCCTCTTCAGCGTCTAGGGGTGACTTGAAAAACTTGCCATTCCTTATCATTTTGTGTGGTGGCATTTTAAAAGAAACTGCTAGTTACAGGATCTTCCTTTTTAATCTTTGATTTAATGAAAGATGTAAATGGGACAGCACTGGTCCTGTTGTTTGAATTAAAGTCTTTAAGCGTTTTGTTCCTTAGCATTCTTCCTTTTCCTTCTGCTGCTGCTTTCCAACCAGAATTTTAACTGACATTCTGCTGGGATCAAATATTACATTAGTGAGAATTAAGGTAATACCCAGTTTTATAAACAGGTGGAAACCAAAATACCCCTTGGGAGTGCCCTACTGTTTCTTATTGCTCAGATTACAGGAAGTTTTCTGTAGTTCTGTTTATGTAAAACCTCAGCAGAATTTACATGAGTTGCAGACAGGCAGCTAAACTGGTGAAACTGTCATCACAAGTTATTATTTATAGGCTTGAGGGTTTTCCTGTTAGTTGGTTATGTGTCGTAGTTGCTTGTAATTGATTTTCCTAATTACTGCCTCTCCAAATTAGCCTTTCTTTTCCCCAGTTCGTAGTCAAGAACCACGTTGACAGTGGTTGGGGTGGCAGCTCATGTGTACATCACGGACAGTAGCTTGCTGCATGTGAAGGCTGAGATGGACATCCACCTTCTCACTCCTCCTGAACCAAGATGAACACTAGACTGAGTCAAGGAATTATAGGCTGGGAACAAGAAGGCAGACCGAAAGATGAAAATAGGCAAAAGTAGAGTAAGAATACCGTAGTACATCTTAGGTGAAAACAAGCTATATGTAATGGGAAAAAAGGGCATGAGAAGGAGATGAGGAGGGAAAATAGAATCACAACAGGGAATAAGAAGTTAAACCGTTACTCTTTGGGTTCTATTCCCTGTATCAGCCATCATCTTTCCTTCTCAGAACTCCGCCCTGACAAGGTTGAGAGTTCTGGTCATCCTATGGATCGATCTGGTCTCAGACAACTTAAGTGCAGTACTGGTTTGGCAGTTGGGGTTTTGGAAATTCTGAAATAGTAGCACCCACTGTGACTGTTCAGATTGCAGTTTGAAAATACCAGGTTTTGGAACTAAGCTTGTGATAAAACTGCTACCTCTCTTTTATCCACTACTTTCAAAGGATACGTAAAACTTTGAGGTGGCAGATTGCAGAAGCTGTATTTTAAATATTAAAATTTTGAAATTACTTTTCTTTTGAAGTGTTTCTGCAGTCTGCCTATCTAAGTGTAACTTGCAGTTTAGCCTGTAGGAGGGAGAGCCAAGGAGTTCTGCTACAGAAGTGTTACAGAAATGTTGTTCTAAGAAGAAAGACGAAAGCACTGTGATATCAGCTGGTAAAAGTAGCTGTTGTGCAAAACACTGTGGTAACCACTTAGACTTGTGTGATGGAAATAAAGCAGAAGTAGAGATTGAAACAAACATTTTTAGGTGTATGTACAAGCGTGAGTTGTGTCTTCTGATGTAGAATACTGTAGCATACTGTTTCTCAGCTTATTTAAATCTGGAGATTGCTCAGTTTTTGCTCAGGCCTGTAGCTCAATATGTGATTAAGCTTAGCAATGCAAAGTGGGCTTTTCTAAGTGCCTTTTGTGATCTTTGTTAGATGTAGTTCATGCAACACTTTCTGATAACTTCTGGCATTGCCTTAAATGTAATTTGGGGGGGGATGTGGCAATCATCAGATGCTAAAAGCTTAGTGACTGTGCCATGTGATTCTGCTCTGTGCTTCTCAGGTGGGGTGTGATGTCTTATAGCTGAAGAACTCTGTAAACCTAAACATGTTGCACAGAAATGACGTATCTGCAATGTCCAGGGAAGATTCTGAAACATAACATAAGCAAAGGGAAAACATTATACAATTTGAATATAAATAATATTAATATTGTCTTGAGAAATGCATGCATATGGAATATCTTGTTCTTATGTAGGAGAACAATGCCAGTAGCATATTTAAAAATGTCTTTGAAAGTTTTTTGTGTCATAATCCTCCCAACAAATGGAAGGAGCTCTGTTCCCTACACACCTAGTTCTACTAAAATTTTGGTAACTTTTGGAACTGTATGAATTACCTATTTAGGTATCATAACAATTATGTAAGTAAATGTTACATAACTGTTTCCTTGCTTAGATGTATCCAAACTGATGTGCAGAGAAGAGGTAAAGTATAAAATTCTGGTTAGAAATTTTTAGTTTTAGGTTTTCATAAAAATGGCCTTTTTCAGAGGAGCCGAGCACAGTGTGCTCCCGCTGATAGCCACTTCATTTGTCGGAGGCTGCAGTGGTGGTGCCTGGTGTGGGGTCTGGCACTGGCCCCTCACACGTGATGAGCTGTCCCTGTTGCCGAGCTGCCCGTCCGTATGGCCGCAGTTTGCACAGATTGCTCGGGTGGGCTGGCGCGGGCTGCAGGGGCGCTCAGCGGGGCCCTTGGCAGCCTCCCTTCCTCCGGCACCTGTGCGGCGAGGTGAGCCCGCACATCGGGAGGCCTGGAGCTGTGCCCGCTCACAGCGACAAGCTCCTTCCGAGGGGCTGAAGGAAACCTGGCTGAGGGGCAGACGCTGAGGACCTGGAGTGGCAGCACACGCTGTTGGGCTGTCCTGGGACAGGTTCGTGTTGCTGCGAGGCCAGGGGCACTTAATTGCAAAGAATATTAATTAATTAATTAATTGTTTTTTGTCAAAGCTGCTTGAAGCTACCCTCACCTCTCTGGAACACTGTGTTCAGAGGAGTTGCACGTTTTAGATAAACATGTTTTGAGACTTATAAGTCTTATATAAGACTTATTATATAAGCCATTAGAAATTTTCTTGGACCCTTTCATAGTATTTTTGGAAGTGTTATCCTCTGTGCATGACTATAGCACTTAATTTTTTTTAAGCCCTTCTGTAGTGTGGAAGAATACGGTGGAAAATTAGTATTATGTAGTTTTGGGGTTTGTAGTCTAATTCATAGAAACTGTGTGCATTTTATTAGACAATCTGTTCCATACGAAAATTTGTTTACCACTCTTGTCTTTTAATTAAAATATGTCTCAACTGTATGTCGTGCTGTAGTTGTGTGAGAAGGACTAAGTTTCCCACTTCTGAGTGTAGGAAGTAAAATGTAGCTAGAGTTAGAGCCATCAGGGCGAAAGACCAGGAAACTGCAGTAGAGGGGTACAGGAAATGAGTAGGAGTTGAGGAAATGCATTTTTCCTAAAATGTGGAATTAATATAAAATCTAGCAACTAAACATTGAAACCTATTGAGAAAATTTGTCTCTCAAAATAAGGGATTGTTATGGACAACAGCAGCTTCTACTACCGTTGCTTACATTACTTTCTTCTGTTGATTTATCTGGATAATGACTGTGGTTCTGTATGATTTTTTGCTCTCTCAAGTTTTAAGGTATTTTTCTCTCCCATTTCCTCCTCACTGTACACTTCCTGTCACTTAAGTGCTTGCAGTGAAGCTCTGAACAGCTGGGAAATGTCATGTTCTCTCTATATCCTTAAGTCAGCTGTGTTCAGAAGTACTTAGAACTGTGTTGGAACCCCATTAGCCCACTTTAAAGGTGTGATCAAGGTCCCACTACACGTGCCAGCCCTAAAATTATGCCGTGAAGTAACCAATTAACTTTGTTTAGCATTTAATCAAGCAGTTAATTTTGAGATGTAGCTTGTTAAAATATCCAGCTTTAAGAGATCCAGGAGGTATGAGTAAAACCACTTTGCTTTTTCTGCAGTAAAAAAAAATAAATGGCTAGCATTACAGTTGTGAGGGGAAGCTCCATTCGTTAAACAGTGATATAAATAATATGTAGTGCTGTTTGTACATAGAGCTCAAATATAGGTAAGCCATGTAATTGTGCTTTAGAGTTGGTGTTTGTCGTGTAAGTATGCTTCTAGAGGTTCCAAATGTGCTGCAGAGCAGAAATCCCCAAGCAATGCTGGCTGGGCTGATACAAATGGTTTAAATAAATAATAAAAAGAGCTAGCTTCAGTCATGAAAGAATCATCACAGTAGCCCAGTTAACAGTTGAGGGAGCAGTGCTAATTTTTCTTCGTATGATTCTGGCACATCTGTGCTGTTTGTAGTGCCAGCAGCACTTCAGGCAGGGCTGGTGGAGGTGATGCTGTTCTGTGCCTTAGGAGCTGTGAGGAGCCAGACCTGGCTCAGGGGTGTGCACAGCTAGTGTTTGCTAAGACTTGAATGCTGCCAGTCCCAACTGGGAGTTTAAGAAGCAGCTTTTTGGACTTGTAGTCCTATTGTTTACATGGCTCAATATACTATATTTATGTGAATACTCAGTATGAATATTGTGAACAGGATCAAAGAGCGTGAAAGCATTTAGTCTATTAAGCATTAGTTTTGGGAAGAGTTAAGTAAGTTCTGTAAGTTACAATCAGTTGTCATTTATTTAATATTTTCAAAAAACCATGTGCCTATGCATGCATGCATGCCTGATTTTTCTTCTTGAATTCCTTTCCCAGGTCCCAGTACTATCAGCTTCTTTATATGCCCACCATCTCTGGGTTTATCCATGTGTGGCATATGTCAATTCTAACCCAAGTATGGACATATTTCTTGGAGTATAAATAACAAAGCTGTATTAACTTGGATCTCTTTCTTCTTCCAAATTTAATGAAACTTCTTGCGAATTCATATATTTAACAGATTTACCTTTTGTCAAATATGATTAAATTTGATAAGACAGATGTAGCCCAATCACACTTCATTTTCCCTGCAAAGTTATTAAAATAGCTCAGTTTTCATATTAAAAACCTCTCCATCAGAATGTGGACAGAGTAGTGTGTTGCTATACTGTCTATTTGAGTTTGGGGTGCTGCATCAAAGGCTTTATGTGTATTGTTCTTCTGTCTGCTGGTTTTCTATTTGTTCCTTCTTCTCCACAACCAGAAGAGTAAGTGGAACCTATTAAATCTCAAACATGAGTTAACAGTCTCACATCATGTCTTTCTATATGTGTCAAGAAGAGCAGTGATTAGTATTGAGGAACTTGATTTTAAAAATCTGGATATAATAAATACCTTTTCTGGACTTTCAGTGGCAAGATGTTGGAGAGTGATAGGATGAGAAAATTAAAATCTGAAGAGAGCTTAAAGATCAACCCCCCAGACAAACCAACCCCAAACCGTAGAAAAATAAAATCCACATTTATGCAGAGAAAAATTGAGTGCACTGTGTTAAAAGTCTATATCCTCCTGTGATATTTCTTCCGATTGCCAGAAACATGTCCCTGTATGTGTCTGTGCTTTGGCTGTTGCATTTCTCCCTGCAGTAAAGGAAGTGTTCAACCAAAACGTTTACCTAGGATGCTGGAAGAGATAAGGATGCAGGAAGCTTTTAGCTCTGGCTGGTGCCGGGTGGTTGACTTTAGCAGGTGTGATGGTGGGAATAGATCAGGGAAGAGGGGAATAGAATCTTCACCACAGAGTTCTGCGTGTCTGGTCTGCTCTGTGCGGAGTTAAACCAAACCCTTGGAATGTGAACGTGGGATGAGAGGCTGGGCGGTCATTTCCTTGTACCTGCACAAGTCCTTGGCTTCCCTGTCCCTGCAGCTACTGACACTAGATCCTTTACAGACTTTGTCTGTATGCAGGAACTTTTTGAGCTAATACTCAGTTAAGAATTTTAATGAAGGTAGGGAGTCAAAGACTTGAGGAAGATGAAGTTTCCTTAACAGTTCCCAGTCTGTTAATTCTCAGTGCTGTAGTTGAGCCACTGCAGTGAGTGGTGTGAGCTCCTGTGAAGTGGGGGGGATGCTGGAGAAATGTTTTGGTTGGAGAAGGCAGCACTGTGCAGAGACGTGCAGGTGGGAGAAAGTGCTGTGTGCATGTGGTTTCTCTAAAAACCAAAATGCCTTTTTAATTTCTTCTTGTGGCTGCTATTTAGTAGATGTCCAGTATGGTAATGGCCTTATAAGCTGGTGAGGGAAATGTAATCATAAGTCTTCTGTCTAGAAATACCGTGCTTTTTAAATCATAGTGTTTTGGTGTTTTAAAGAGAATATACTTTTACTTTCACAGATTAAACTACCACCAATGATGGAAATCATAACAGCTGAACAGCTGATGGAATACTTAGGTTAGTAATTGCAATAAATCACTTTCACTTGTATGTTATACTTTGTAGTGCATAGTAACATAGAACTGTTTTATTTATTTACTGTTTTATTCAGCTTTTTATTTGATCCAAGAAAACTGCTCACAGTATTCAGTTACTCATGCTTTTCCTTAACTGCTTTTAGAAGTTTTCTGTACTGCTTTCCAAAGCGATTGGTCTAGTCAATGCAGTTGGTATGGCTTAGTGCACCAACACATTGATAGATTTAAAATTATTCATGTCTCTTACAGTGTTGTTTTATTATAGTTGACAGAATGTAGTAAGTCATCTCTGTCTTTAATTGTCTACAGTAACTCTAATCCTTGAAAGTATGACCCAATTAAAATAACAAGAAAAATTAATGTAGTCCTCACAGTGATTGGGGTCTCATTTGCAGGCACTACTCTGGTTATCATATTCAGTGTTCAGCAAAACTGCAGCTCCTTGTATCTGACAGGGCTGGAACTTTAATACCCCTGATGATCCAGGTGTTGAAAGTGCAGTTGTGATAGTACCTAAGCTGTATGTACCACTTTTCTTTCCCTTGTAGCCTGACAAATATAAAGTGTTTGAACTTAATAGACTAGGTTTGATTTTTCTCAAGCAGGAGAAAAAACCCGTACTACATTGTCTTTCTTTTTGCTTGTAAAGAACGTAGCTTGTTCTTTTCAGAAGTAAATTGCTCAATCTTCTGGTTGAAGAAAAAAGTTAGAAAATCCAGAAAAGTAAGAAATCTTGCTCCCTGTGTCTAAATGTTTCTTATAATTAATTGATGACATAATACTGTCTGAAGTCACTACATAATTCCAGTTGTCTAGATGTGTATTCTTTCATGAAGGCATATATTAGCTTCTGGAATTATCTTACTAAATTGAATAATAAAATTGTGTTCAAATTATTTAGGTTCCTATTCACTCAAAGGGATTAGCAGTTACGGTTCTTCTACAGCTGAAAAAAAGCCGAAACCAACTAAACAGCCTTCAACCACTTTGAAGTTAAAGCAGTATAAATTAGGAAACGTATAATGGTATTTTTCTGAGTTTAGTTTTGGAGCAAGGGAATAAGTACAAAAGCATTGAAATAAAATCTGGAAAGTGGATACTAGTCTCTAAAGATGTTATAAATCTTGAACTTCAGTGTGTTGATTAAGTATTAACTAATTTATTACCTTTATGTTGTAGACAAAGGTGGAATACAAGTGTTGTGGTTTAAGCCCCTTGCTCGCTCCCTGCCAGTGAGATCAGGGAGAGAAAGGGAAGGGTAAAAGCCAGAAAACTTGTGGGTTGAGTTAAAGACAGTGTAATAGGGAAAGCAGAGCAAAACAGGGAATTAATTCACTGCTTCCCACAGGCAGGCAGATGTTCAGCCATCCCCAGGAGAGCAGGGCCCTGTCACACGTGGTGACTTGGGCAGAAAAACACCATCACTCCAAGTGTTCCCCCTTCCTTCCTTCTTCCCCCCACTTTATATACTGAGCAGGATGTCACATGGTCTGGAACATCCCTGTGGTCAGTGGGGGTCACCTGTCCTGGCTGTGTCTCCTCACAACCTCCCGTGCACCCTCAGCCCTCACCAGCGTGGCCCTGGGAAAAGCAGGAAGGGCCTTGGCTCTGTGTGAGCCCTGCTGAGCAATAACAAAAACATCTCTGTGTTATCAACCCTGTGTTCAGCACAAATCCGAAGCACAGCCCCATACCAGCCCCTGGGAAGAAAGTTAACTATACCCCAGTCAAAACCAGCACAACAAGTTTTATAGAATTACTGGTGTATAAAACATGGCAAAACATTCACAGTATCAGTCAGGATAAGTGGTTGCCTTTTAAAATTACATACCTTACAGAGAACAGTTTGACCTTTTTATATTTTTAAGCTGAGGCACAGAGGGAGGTCAGTTTTTGAATAATGAAGAGATTAGTATGATGCCCCAAGAGATTATGAAATGTTGCTTTAGTAACAGCGTTGGCCATTTGAATTATATTTCTTAATATGATCTTACTATGTTTTTATATTCCTATTTTACTTAATAATTATAATTATAAAACAATGCAATCTCATTAATTTGGTAGAAAACTTCAGTTGTGGTATTTAATATCAGTCAGCTTCAGTCAGAAATATTCATAGAAATGTTAAAGCTTTGATTGTGGAATAAATTTAATTTCTTTTTTGCTTTCTTTTAGGAGACTACATTCTTGACGCAAAACCTAAAGAGATATCTGAAATTCAGCGACTTAATTATGAGCAGGTAAGGAGCTGCTCCTAAAATTACAGTTGCTTGTGTCTGAGGATATTAAAACTACGTTTCTCACCTAGGGTTTGTCACCTTGTTAAAAACCAGAAGCAGACAGACCATTGTTTGTAGTTCGTTTTTTTTCTGGGCTTGATGTAGAGTATTATTTTTATAAGTATGCTATTAGTGAAGAAGAACTCAGTATCTATCAACAGAAGACATTAATTCTTTTTTTTTTTTCCTGTTATGAGCATAATGAAGTGAAATGGGTTTTATTGAGGAACTGTAACACAAAGGTACTAATAAAAGTATATAACAGGGTGGTTGGTTTTTGAAGTCTTCTGTTACATGTCCTTCAGTGTGCTCTGTTCTGTGGTGCCTGCCAGAGCTTCTCTGAGGATGTAAACTGAGTAAGAGAGAGATCTCTGTTCTTAATTGTGATGGACAAAAAGAGGTTGATGCCGTGTTATGAAAGGCAATATTACTTGCACTGACCACTATTTATATGTCATCACAGAAGTCTTTCTATACTAAAAATAATGCTATTAGTTTAAAAAAAATATTGATTTGGTATATATTTTCCAGGCTCTGTCTGTAGTCATAGCTGGTTTTTTGGTTAGTCATGGAAAAGTGATTTTGAGTTTTTTAACAGGTGTAAGGTTTCAAGGTAGTTCTGTTTATTCTTGGGTCATTTTTTTCTTGCTCTCATTCAGTGTTGAAAACCAAATGGAGTAATTTGAGATTGATTTGTATCAGATTATAGGAATTACTTTTGTAATAACAAAATTGGCTATTTTTTTCCACACAATTCTGTGCTGTAGAAGGTTATAGTCATAATCAACTTACAGAAGGGTGATGAGAACTATTATGCCTGGTGAAAGTACAACCTCTATAGCTTTCTTATGTTCAAATATATGGGTTTACTACATAAATGTCACACACCTTAAGTTTTTAACTTAATTTCAACGTTAAAATTTCAAAGAAGCCTTCTGTTCTAGAAATGTTCTAAGTTGTTTTGAAGGTGCGGAAATAGCTAAAGTAGAAGTGATAATGTCGAAATTGTAGTGAGAAACTTCTGTGGTTTTCTGGTCCATTTGATGTAATCCTGCTTTGTTTGCAAAGTAAACATTACAAAATAAATGCAGCTATTGTCTGTAGATGCATGATCTGAATTTGTGGATGGCTAGTGCTGACTTACCATAGGCTTATACATTTAGCAGAGTAAGGTGGCAAAATTTCTTTCAAAACATCTCAGACAGGTTTTTATGTTTGATATCTGGTCCCTGTTAATGACTTGCACTTGTTAAGGTGGTTTGGTTTGCTTTTAAAATGATAAAAGTTGAAGCCAGTCTTGAGAATTACTTCAAAATCTTGCTAAATTCTAAACCTTGTGACATAGCAAAGTTGTCAGTAGATTGAAGGAATGTGTAGTAAGGTAGTGGGAGTTGTCCATTCCTGGTCAGGGAAACTTGACAGAACAGGGCAGTTAAAGGGCTGCAAGCATTAAAACTCTCATTTATAGCAGCCATGCTCAAGTGCACATTCTGATCAGAAGACAACAGAAGCAACTGTCTTTAACCATCAGTGGTTTTAGTCTGTGAATCTTTGCTGTATCCATCTCCTGTCCTTCTCCATCTCCTGTATTTCTGGTGTTTATCATGCTATTTTCTCATTGTTGTAAGCCTGAATTCCTCTTAAGCAACATAATGTTGCAAAACCCAAAAACCCCCAAACAAACAACAAACAACAAAGTGCCTCAGTTTCCCCAAATCTTTTGCACAGACTCTCTGACCATACTCTTTGTGGGCTTTTCTCCCTTACTGGGAAATTCTTTTTCCTGCATGTCAGGATTTTTTTTTTATCTGTTGGTTCAAGAAAACTGTCTCACAAAGCAGGTTTTCTTTGGCTCATCTTTCCTTTCTGTGATTGGAACTTCATAACTTGATAATTCCCCTTAGGATTCCATTGGGATCACTACTGTAATAAGTGCTACTTTCATGAATTGTTTCTACAGTAGAATCTACAGGCCATTTAAAGGTATGCCCAAAATAAGATAGCAAATGGTTTTTTATGAAAGAAAAAAGGTGGTGAACTATTAACGCTCCGATTCTTAGTACTGAACCCTGAAATTAGAGTTGGCAAGTGGATCTGTGTAGATTTTTTTTGTTAATTCCTTATGTAGTGACAAGTACTTCAGCCTGACTTGTAAGGGAAGGCTTAAAAGGGGAGAAGAAACCTCAAGAAAAGTCCCTTGAGGATTCCCTTCTAATTCAGTTTTCTTGGAAACATCTGGCTTGTGGCTTTGGGAAATAGACCTAAAATAGAGCTGCTTAAAAGTAGTTTATGGGTGTAAAAGAAGAAACAGTCAGAGATGATTGGAGGGAGATTCTTCTTTTTCATATATCTTCTGGCACAATGAGAATGTGTAGCGTGAATGTACATTGAAACAGTTGTTTATGTGATTTACCCTTTTAAATTTTTTTTATTTAGAGGTGTTGAGTTGATGAGCACTAAATGATGAAGGGTTACAAGAGTAACCACCAAGTGTGATCATCTGTTCCTTTTTTCTTTCTGTTGTCAGAATATGAGTGATGCAATGGCAATTCTACATAAGTTGCAGACGGGTCTGGATGTCAATGTGAAGTTCACAGGTGTCCGAGTATTTGAATACACACCTGAATGCATAGTGTTTGATCTTCTTGATATCCCCTTGTACCATGGATGGTTAGTGGACCCTCAGGTAACTTACTGTGTTTCAGATATTAGAACAAAAGTTATTCTGAATGTTATTGGTGGGAAGGGAGATATTTCAGTCAAAGTCTATAATTATTATGGTAATTATTTTTTTTAATCTAGTCAGAAAAATTGAGGAGTGAATACAGACTGTGTTTTTTAGTGCAGGAACTTTGCAGAGCCTGGGTCTATAGTGAAACTACTTTAAAAGCTGTATATGACTCTGTAAAGGAGAATTGTTTTTCTGAGAGAAGTAGCAAGTTGCCCCAGATGTGGTGTCCCAGTCATCATTTTTGAAAGCTTGTTAGAGAACACTTGGAAAGAATACAAAGTTACTTTCCTGCTTTTTTTAATTCTGAGTTACTAGTCACTGCTATTGAGAAATGAGGGTGGTGGAACGGGTTGGAGAGAACTGCGTTTTTAGCAAACATGTAATTTATTTTTAATTATATTATTTAATAAACAGTAAAGTGGTATCATTTACGTAGGGGGAAACTGGTGAGTTTGGCTGGAATAATAATGCCTAAGAGTTCTTCTTTTCATGCCTTATTGGTGAGAGTTGCTGTTCTCTTACCCTGGCCCAGCTGATCCAACTCATGCTCTGTTCACCATCTGCCTTCGCTTTTGCTGCGAAGGGTTAACTGAAGGATTTAAAATAGGATCTGAGATAGCAAAATGTGTAACACTCTGGGCTAAAATTTTTTGGCCTAGATTTTTTTAAGAGGATAACATCCTGTCTTTATTGAATTCTTCTGGTCTTACTGATAATTGCCACTGGCTTGCAGTTGTGTTCTGTTCTTCGCAAAGGTAAATTCTCCGTGTTGTTCCTTCCTGCTGCAGGTTGCTGACATAGTAAAAGCAGTTGGTAACTGCAGTTACAATCAGCTGGTGGAGAAGATCATTTCTTGTAAACAGTCAGACAACAGTGAACTGGTTAGTGAAGGTGGGTAATGTTTTTCTGTGTTTTAGCAAAGTATGTGCCCTACCAAATCTAAGTTATATATTTTCCACGTGGGTCATGCTGAGTAGGGATACAAGTGCAAAGAGCTGCATTCTGTGTGCTGAGCTGCTTTCCCTGGGCAGGCACACAGCACTGTGCTTGTCTTCTCAGCTTCTCTGATGCATTCTCTTGGTCTATTCAATACACTTTTTCAAAAGCTGGCAAGAACTTCCCCTATTGTGGCAGCATTCAGATTTCAACTTAGCTATGTATTATCTCCTATAATTAGAATATGAATTATATACTCCATTACAACAAGGAAAAACATGAGTAATATTAGAAGTGGATATAGCATTTCTGAACATGGGAAGGTTTGTCTACAATGCCGTGGTTTTAGAACTTTGAAACTTGTTGTCCCCTCTCTGAATATGTTCCCTAAGACTCGTGGCAATATGAGGACATCTACATAGGGGGGAGATAGGAAAAATACTACTATTGTTACCAGGTCTGACACTAGCAAGTGTATGATAGACACACATAACAGTATGTGTTGCTTTTGTAGGGTTTGTAGCTGAGCAGTTCCTAAATAACACAGCTACACAATTGACATACCATGGACTGTGTGAATTGACTTCAGCTGTCCAGGAGGGAGAGCTTTGTGTGTTCTTCAGGAACAACCATTTTAGCACCATGACCAAATACAAGGTACATTCAACGTTTTTGCCTTTATTGTTGTGTTTTGTGTGCTCGTTTCAAAGCAAATCATGGTTTTTTACTGTCTTGAAATAGAACTAAATTCCAGGTTGTTATATGTAAATATGGCTTACAGTAGATGTAAGGTCTGTAGCAAATGTTACCTAGGAATTATTGATTACAGTGCTTTAGACACTGGGATCCATTACTGATTTAAATCTTCTTGTAGCCTTTCCCTTTTGTTCAGTTTGTTCCCTGTGTTAACTCTTTGTGGTTATGTATAGTTATATACACTTCTTACATGGCTTAAATTTTCTTGCAGTTTGTGGTTGGCAGGATAAGGTTAATTTAATTAATTTATTGTTTCTGAGGATCTAAAATTTTGCGTTACATTTGGGCCAGTAGGTGAATAGGTCCATGTTCAAAATCCCAAACATTTGGAGAAGTTGAGATGAACTACAATATTGGTTGCTTTTGTTAGGGAAGGGAATGTTTTATTTTTTTTTTTTTTAATCTGAATCTGGAGAAGCAAAATGGTGGCAATTTTGAAAGGAATATTCCAGGCCACAGAAAGCAAATGTCAGCTTGGTTAGTGCTTCTGGAACTCCTTCCTCCATGGAATGGAGAATCTGGCTTGGCAAGTTTACATTCATTTATGGAGCATCTTCATGCTAAAACAACTTTACTTTTGCTAGGATGGTAGTGTATGAGTTTTTACCCTTGTATAGAACTCTTAAAATTATGTTTTGGTTATCTGTTATTTAATAAGACTTTAATTTCATGTACATTTGTACTTATGAATAATGGTAATAAAAGCAAAAAAAGGAGGTGTGAAACATGCAAAAAAGTCAAGAAAATGCTGGTTTGACCATTATATGATAATGTCACATACCTCATGTGAATGACACTTCCATTTGTCACTACTGGTCCTTTTTTCCTCCCTCTGTTAATCTTGACTGTCATTGCTAATCTTTGGCGTTTTGAGTAACTACTCATAAGCTGAGCTAAAGGTCTCAACAGTCCTGATAAATAATGATTAACTCTACAAGCAGGAACACATTTGGTTTTCTGATTACGTCTGAGATCTGTTTCAAATCTGTCTACAGTGCCACTCTCTTAAGGCAGTAGGGCAAGTAAGAGGATCTTTCTCCTCCCTTCCTCCATTTAAATAGCAAAAGCTATGAAATATATCTGTGTGTGGTCAAATATTACACTTCCTGATGCAGCTCATTTAAATCACAATTTTGAGTGTAGTTTTTCCCCTCTCTGCTTTTCTAAATTTAGTTCTTGGATTGGCTGGTGGTAGCTCATGAAGCAAGCCTGTACACTGTTTCATGCTTTCATTATGGAGTGGGGAGGGAGGAATAAACCCCAACCTCAACACAGTTTGGTTATAAATAAGAGAACAGTAAAAGTCCAGCTGTACTTTCTGGGTACAAATGATACCTAGAGGTGCAAGATACCTCTTTTACTTTGTTTAAAGGCTATTCCAGATAAAATACATAAATCCTCCTGGAAATAATGCATTTTTGTGCTATTATTAAAGCCTATAAAATCTAAAATAATATTTGTATTAAATATAGTCAGTGAGTATCACTTTGACCTGTGGATTATAAATACAGATTAGTTTTGTAAAACACAGGCTGTTTGCAGTCTTTTGCAGCCCAGTGTTTAGATTAAAGGCCAGAACCTGGTGTGTGTTTGTCTGTGCTTTATCAGCTTCATACTTGTAAACATGTACTTCTCAGTTGAGATCCTTTTTCCTTATAGAAATGAAATGCAACACTTCAATGAGTTAAATATCCTAACCAATATTAATAATACAGAACAGGTTAAGGCAGTGAGTAAAAATCTGTGTCTTGAGTTTTACCTGTAAGAATTAAATACAAGTCCTAAGAAATATAAAGTTAAAATATTTGAAGAAGAGTGTTATTTGTTTGTATATTTAAGGTTTGCTACTGTTAAATCACAGTGGTTTTAATCTTGTGCTTTTTGAGAATTCTTAGAATTCTGAAATGCTAAGTTTTGAAATAGAGGCCATTATTCTTGTTTTTCACAGTCATTATGGGGACTTCTCTTGTAGTTATGTTATCTACATGTTTTAGTTCCTGAGGTTATTGCTTGTAAACAGTGTTCATTTTGATTTGGATTTCTGGTGAGTGATATGGTGATGGTACATGATAGAATTTGAGATATCAAGAAACTTTTTAACAAAGACAGAAAATCATTTTTAAATTGATATTTAAGGGCCAGCAGTAACTCTTCTGCCTGCTTCTAACCTGCCCAGCTGTTTGCAGTAGCTATACGACTAGGGGGTCTTTCATATCAAGTCAGAAATAGACTTAACTTGGGCTCTTAGCCAAGATCAGCTATCCAGAAATTTTTGGACCTCCAGGATACTGGTATGAGTGCCAAATGCATTGTTGCTACAGAGTTGAGATTTGTTTCAACTGCTTCACTGTTTCCATCTCCTGGGTTTAATGCTCGCTCTGCACATGGAGTTTCCTCACAGTTTGAGCAGTAGTCAGCAGTAGCTGGGCTATGGAGAAAAGTCCATCAGTTGGGAAAACTGGAGACACGACATATGCCAAGGAAAACGGAGCTGTAGAACTTCTAGGGCAAGGATGATACAATTATTTTTTGGTTTACTCTAATACTGCCCTTCCCTCTTTCCCCTCCAAACCAATACATGGAAATGTATAAATAAAGCAGCTACAAAGTTAATCAAAAGGGAATTACACATTTAATAAGTTATGTCCATGTAATAAAATTGGTGTATTTTTAGAAACACAGCTTGAGTAATTAGCAATTATTATTCTAATTAAGCTAATGCTTAAACTTTTATGCTTAAGCTTTAATGTACAGCTGATACAAGGACTTGTACACTGGGGATATTTTTTAAGTGCAGTGTGGGTTTTTTAAGGCTGATATTTTAGTGAAAGGACTTGGATTTCCATACCTTGTCCATTTGCCCAAGTAATCATTTTTTCTACTTCCTGTCCCTTTAATTGCATACTAATAGTCTTGGCTCGTGCGACTATACAGTAATAATTTTCAGCAGTTAAAAATGTGATTTTATTTTTTTGCCTTTGCTTTTCATTATGCAGATAATAAATACATCAAATGATAATTCCCTAGATCAAGGAAAAACAGGACTGTAAAGAGGGGATCAGTTTGATAAGAAGATCTTAGTTCAGTTGGAACGTTTTTCCCACAGGCATGTTTGTAATAGAACCTGTGTTCTTTACTGAAAAGTATCTAGACACTTACCTGTTTGGATTTTTAAGTATGTGTGTTTTCTACTTTATAAACGTTGTGTTTCTGCTTCAGAACTCAACAGATACTTTTATTCCAATACAAAGTGTATTTCATAACAATAATTGCACTTTTTCCTTGGGCATTTAAGATTGGCACAGTAGAGGCAATGAATATAACTGCTTAAAAACGTGTATTTTTCAATTTCTTAGTAAGTGTACAGTTCTTATGCTGTGGGTTACTCTGAATCCAATAGTATATACTTTCTTAAAAAAATCTTTTTAATATTAGTATATCTGAATGTTTAACTGTTAGAGAAAATGAAAACAACACTCATTCATCCAATTAAAACACCTTCACAAAAACGAAGGGATCTGATCCAGAAGTCCAAGAGAATATTTACATACTATTTAAAACATAACGCTTAAAATGTTTGTCTTTAGTGTATGAAGCTATAGGACAGGTGTTTGGTTTTCTTTTTCAGTTTTCTGAATTGCTGGAAACTTGGTAATTGGCATTAGAACAAGAAGGTTAAAAACATTAATCTTCATTATTCAATCTGATTATTAAATTATCCAGGGAAAGGAGGTCTAGTACCATCCCCTGTAGCCTATATCTGTGCATTTCAGAGAGGGTTTTTTTGTGCAAACCAGAAGACTGAGAGATCCCTGTTCAGGAGAATAATCTTGCTTTGTCCTCAGCTTTATTTCAAGGTTTTTATATGTGAAACTATAAAATCTGGGCATTGGTCTACAATATCTAGATACTGATTCTTAGGATAAATAATTATTCATAACTTTGTTACAGTAAACCGTGTCTACAATAGTTATGCACTTGAGACTTTCTTTTATTGTCGTACTCCCTATTGGCTATAGTTAGTAGCAGATATTTTTTCTGTCTATTATGTGCTGGTATTTTGGGGGGGCAGTGTTAACCCATGAGACTGCGTATTTGTTAAAAAACCCCCACATTTAAAAACAAATCTAAAAGATAAGCTGGTAATACTTTAGAAACGGCCAGTTAAGATTTTTCTGAAGGTAGAAACATTTTGTAAAGCGTGATACTGTTCTGGGCGGGGAGCATTTGAAAGGCATTTTCGTGTGCATTGGTTACCTTCACTGCCCGCGCTCGGGGTGCTGCTCGGCTTAACTGTCCCTCGGGGGGCCCTGTGTCCCCGTCCCTCGGGGGGCCCTGTGTCCCCGTCCCTCGGGGGGCCCTGTGTCCCCGTCCCTCGGGGGGCCGGTGCCGCTGTCCCTCACAGCCAGACCCGGCCCGGGCTCTGGGAAGTGCCTGAGAAAGGCGGCTGCTTCCTGGCACCAGGCACGGCCTCGCTCGGTGCGGCTCCAGCTCAGAGGCAGCGTGAAGGTCAGAGGATAAAAGGCTTTTCTCGGATCACAGGCTCTCCTTGCTGCGATCCGGGTGTGCCAGTGAAGGTGGCCTGTGCTTTTAGCACTGGGAAGGGAACGTGGCTGGCATTCACACTGTGCCTACAAAGCCAGTTTGTAGATAGGGCCTCTGTTTCCTTGTTGCAAGTAGAAGGAACAAACCCATGATGAGAGGCTGCATTACAGCTCACGGGGAAAGAGCCAGCTCCTCTTACTTTATATATGAAATTATTGTCAAAGGCTCCATGAATATTAGCAATATTATGAGGGTCCTGGTTGGGTTTTTTTGTGGAATTCAATTTAATTATACTAATATGATGTAGAGATCAGAGAACTTGGTAAAAAATAAGGGCAGGATGACTTTGGATCTCTCATCTGTCATTTCCCAGTTTTCTTTCATTCCAGTAATGTGAACAGGAACTCTGTCTCTTACCAGGTACTAGGGAGCCTGTGTTTGTTGGTTTGCTAAGCTTTGTTCAAGTAAAGCAGAATGTTTTAAGCTATGCAGTTGGTATTGGAATTGCAGTGGTGGTGTTCAGGTAATGTGGTGATATGTAATGCAGTTTATTGCCTTTCATTAGGGAGCTGTGTTAAATTTATTTTTTATTATTTACTCTAACGTGACATTTTTACAATCAGTGTTCAACTGAGAAATTCTTACAAAGTAGGAATATGAATTTTATTTAAGATTTGAAACAGGTCTCTATTTCAAACAAGTGTTAGCTTTAATCCATCCTTAGGTACTAGATTCTAATTCCATGAAGGCAATGATACACCTTAATATTTATGTGTGGAAAAATTAAGCTTATAATAGTTTGGAGATAGGAAAATGAGTATTTTCACTAGTAATTTCAGTATTACTAAACTACACAGTTTATGGGCTGTAATTAAAAATGTATGGCATAATAGAGGAAAACCTGAGAGACACACACACACCACCCCCTTTTTTAGGTTTTGTTTGAGTCAATGTACTGATCAAAATAAAAGTTCAAATACATTTTATCTTAAAAGTTCTGCAATTTTTTTTTCTGACATCTTTTTGAAGACTTCTTATACACAAAATGCTGTGAAATAGGTATTCTGCACAAACTGGAAATGTTGTGAAATTACTTCCTTTCATTTTGTTCAGGTGATTTTAAGTGTCAGGAGTATCGTTCGGTTCTCAGGCAGGTTTCCAAGGGACAGATGATTTCTTAGATCATGTTATGTGATCAGACTTGTTGCTGACACTTGCATTTATGTCTGTGAAGCCCTCCTGTGCTGGTTAACTCCCACAAAGCTTGAACATAAAGTGGTGTTACCTGTTTGGGTTTTCCATCCACTCTATTGGGCCTTGTGTATAAAGTGCATGTTATGATATTAGGTAATATTGGAATAATTGCTGCATGTGAGTCTTCAAATAATATTTTTGTTACATTAAGTGACCTCCCAGCCCCAGGAGGGGTGGCTGTAAACAGAGTGGGATTGACGAGATCTGACTGGAATTCCAGCATCTCCCTTAGAGAGTCGTTTAATGACTTCAGAGAAGTCAGGGAGCTCGTTCTGTATGTGTTGAGTATGGACAGTGCTTCCATTTCTTGCCTGTTTAGCCTTAGAAATGTTTAGAACAGGATCTGCCTCTTGCTTTGGGACAACTTCAGCACAGCGATCTTTGAGAACCCTTTGTGTGCTGCTGGAATACAAATACCAAATTTTTGTGGATGTCACAATAAACTGCTTTGACTTTTACAGCTAAACCACTGCTACAAGTTTTGTATTGAGTGTCTTGATCTGGTACATTCAGTAACACTAAATGGAAGCTTCAGTCTTAATGTGCGGTATGGTCAGTAACAACATTCTTGATTTGGAGTATAATCCTAAAAACATGATAAAAAAGGTAGGATGAAATAAATGGAAATTTAAATAGAGGTATTTTGTGTTGCTTTGCTGTCCCTCAGACATGCAGCACCATCTCCTTTTATCTGGGGCCTACTTCAGTCATTTCCCTTTGATTTCAGCTCCTCTCCCACTCGTTCAGCCTAAGCCTACATTTCATCCTGCCAGTGCCTTGGTATCCGCACTTGTTAGCATTGTCTTCTTCACTCCAGACCAGCCCATTTTATAATTTCAGACTTTAAAATCAAGAAATTTGGCCTTATGGAACTGTAAAAATACTAAAATGCCAACAAAAGCAGTTATTGGTGACAAGCGATAGCAAGAATCCTAAATTTAGAGCTTTCAATTGACACAGACCTCAAATTCTATCAAAACTCATTATGAAACATGAAGTCTGAGATGTGGCCATTTTAAGGTAATGCCTCTTGGATTGTTTGGAAAGATCACCTTTGTGTCCATATCTTGCCTTTGGAATTTAATGTGATTACTCCTGGGATTTAAAGTTTTTGTTGCCAGTTTTTAAGGCTACTTCTTAGGTGTGTTTCTAAAGAGCTGTCAAGCTATATAGCTTGATATATATTAATATATTAATTCATATCTACATATATATAAATGTTTTATATTAATTTCTAGTCAATATGAACTTTCATTAAGAATGAAGGGTTGGAAGATGGAATACAGAAATTGTGTGGCTATTAATTTAGCAGTGAATACTACTATCTGGTGATTTAATGCTGTATGCTGATTTATTTAATTATTAAACTTGCTAAAAAGGAAATGAATGATTTATTGGAATGCAACATTTGTATCATTTCTGCTACTTAGATTGTAAAAAGTATTTCTCTTTTAAGTTTTACAAGTTTTCCTTGTTCTTCTGTATAGGGTCAGCTTTACTTGCTGGTGACAGACCAGGGCTTTCTTACAGAAGAGAAGGTTGTGTGGGAAAGCTTACACAATGTGGATGGTGACGGGAATTTCTGTGACTCTGAATTCCACCTGCGGCCTCCATCTGACCCTGAAACTGTCTACAGAGGGCAGCAGGATCAAATAGATCAGGTACTGGATTTCTGCCTTTCCGGCGTAAATTAGTACTGATTTTTAGTCATATTTATGTATAATTCCACAGATGTGTATGTGTGCATATGTGGGACTATAAAACTCCTTTAGGTGATTAGACTGGGGTTCCCAAAAGTGCCACTTGAAGGTATTAATGAAGGTGTTATGAGGGAGGAAAAGACTAACTGAGTAGTTTGGCAAATGGGATTTTAATTTCTCAGAATCCATTTCTGCAAAATCCTCACTCAGATGAAATGTCACCTTTGCCTTGTGTATGGAACCAGGAGACTGTGGAGTTTCTTCCCACGTAACAAACTCCCTTCAGCTCTTTAAGATTGTCATAGCTGAACTTCGCCTTGCGCTGCCCGCTTGGCTGCATGTAGGACAAATCCCACAGCAGACTGTGTGTCATGATGGGTGTTTGTTATTCCTAATGAGACACAGAGTTTGCAGAAGTCATGTCTGAGGTGGGGCTGCATTGCACCAGTTAATACACAAGTGCAGAGCAAGACGAAGTTCCTTGGAAACCTTACATTCTGAAAAAGCATACATTTATAATAATCACCATTAATGTTTTTTTGAATACTGGGGAAAAATGAATAAGATGCTTCTTAATAAATCGAAGCACTGCATCTCTCAGAATAAAAATCTGACAGAGATAATTTGCTGCTGTCTAGGTAATAGAATTTAAACCTGAAAGCAAAATTTTTAAATTAGTTTTTGTGTTTTCTGTGCTGCAGCTTAGGCATTGTGAAAGCAGACGTGTAAAGTAGCTGTTCTCAGCCTTTCTGCAGTTGAGGTTATGGACAGGTTCTGAAACAAATTCCTGATCTCAATTTGAAGATAAGGCTGGGAGAAAAGTGATGGTACTGTGTAGCTGCACTTGCTGAAAAATTCACTTGCTATGACTTGACTCTTTTCTGTGTGAAAGAGCATTAATAAACAAGTTTACTGTTTAGGATTATCTGATGGCATTGTCTCTACAACAAGAGCAGCAGAATCAAGAGATTAATTGGGAACAGATCCCAGAAGGAATCAGTGATCTAGAGCTAGCAAAGAAGCTCCAGGAAGAGGAGGACAGAAGAGCTTCTCAGTACTATCAGGAACAAGAACAAGCAGCTGCTCAGGTCCAGGTAAGAAAACAGCACTACAGAATATGATCATAAATTTTAGAAAGTATTAATAATTGCTTAGACACATCTGTGCCTGTATATATTTCAGCCTGAGGTGAATATAGGAATCTTTAGGAATATGCTACAATTGTTGGACTATGCATGTAGATACAGCAACTGCAAACACTTAAATACTTTAAAGCAAACGTAACCTTCTAAATGAGGGTTTCACTTATACTGCTTAATTTGGAATGAGGGTATGAGTTAATATGTCAGGGTTACAAAGATGGTATTAGCTAGTATTTTACATTACTTGCAAAAGAGCATTCAAAAAAAACCTTTCTGATAGTAGTTGAAGCTCTGTCTTTATTTTGTCTTGCAGAAGTTTGTTGCTGTACATTTTTAGGTGATTCAGACTGTGATCTCATGTGAATCTATTCCGTTGTTCCAAATTAGGCAATTCAGTTTCTCCCAGTACACCTTTCCATCCCATACCCATATGCAGCTGATTTCAAAATGCTCTGAAAACGTGATTCATGCACATGTCTATGCAAAAATGCAATTTAACTGAATCTTCTGTGCAAGAGGCAATATTTAAATTGGTGTTTTGGATTTAGAGAGTTTTTTAACCACTGAGGACTTTCAGAACTGCTTTTATTTACAAATATGTAAGAAATAATCTACATAAAGCCTGCATCTGCGGCCTGAAGTAATTCAAAACCATTAACTGATAAGTTTGTTAAGCATGAAACAAGAATTTTGACAGTTAAAAGTTGTGTTATTTTCACTGCTTGTTGCTTTAATAGAACCAGCAGTACCTACTCCTAAGACACAGATTCATTACTGCTGGCTGCCAAAGGTAGAAGGAACTGAAGAACCTGCTGAACAGGATTAAAAGCCTGCTCATTTGCAGCTGTGAATGGGTAATAGTGGGAATAGATGATGAATTAACAAAACTTATCTTGCCTTTGTATAGCAACCCCTTTGCCAAGTTATTAAAGAGTTTCTAGTCACAGAAAGCTGCTGCCTTACCATTATCTCACTGTCCACACCAATTTTGACTCTGCCAATTGGGAAATGTGGATTATGTACTTATAAGAGAAACTAAGAAAAAATTCCAGTACAATAACACAGAAGTGCCAGAAAATGCTTGAAACCATATTTTATTGAAACAACTGATCTGAATATGTGAACACAACAGAAGGGACACATGAGACTTGAAATATGTTTTCAGCTGACTTAATTTTCAAGAAATATGCAGTTTGGTGGAGGTCCAGGAGTAGGCATACCAAAAACCTCTACCTGAATTCTGCTGGTTTGCATAATACTTAAACTTTTTTTTTTGTGAACTTGACCACACAGTAACAGTTCAGGCTGTCTCTGCAATGGTGCTTGGGTTTATTTCCCATGTTATTTTCCCTACACAGCAGGTACAAGGTGCTGCCTCTCCAGCCAGCGCAAGACAATCCGGGAGTAACGAACGCAAACGCAAAGAGCCTCGAGAGAAGGAGAGGGAGAAAGAGAAGAACAGCTGTGTTCTCTTGTAACAGAAAGTGGATTCCGTCTGGAGCCAAGTGCACGTCCTCAGAAGCAAAAACAAGGAGTAAAGAGGAAGACAAACCTGTTACACGCCGCCTGTGCCTGATTACCCCATGGATTTTGTTCATGTTCCAAGAGAGGATGGATGACTTTGTTACAATCAGACTTCCTTCAAAGTCATAGTGCGTGCTGCTCAAGAGGGAATTCCAAATCACAGTTGGATGCGGCTGTGCTTTGAGTTAGTCATAAGAAATACTGCACCTTGTAGCTGAACACACAACTCATGGCAAGTCCTGTGTCATAGTGACATCCATTACTCATTACATCAGTTAGTAAGCTATTTTATCTTCTACTCTAAACAAAGGTAATTCATTTTGTGTAAGGCTTTTTCCTGAAGTCTGTACACGAGCACAACGGAGTTCTGTGTTACTTCCATAGTATGAAACTATATCGTAGGCTGGGTATAGTCTCCACGACACAAGAGCCCGGATAACAGCTGGGCACTGCCTCCTCAGTGTGTCCAGATTTCTTTGCTTCTGGATCTGGTATGTTCTTTTTTTTGAACCCAGATTTATACTTATTACTGCTACCACCGCATCTCCTGGCCAGCTTTCTTGCCCCAAGAATATGTGACTTGATAGGCAGCATACAAAAATTGTCATAAAAAATGGGGCATTTATTAAAAAGCAAGATGAATATTGTTTGCTTTTCTTGCAACTACAAACTGGGTATGGCAACTCAGATGTTATCAGGGTTAAACAAGTAATTTTATAGATAACTTCTTTTTCTTTTATTATTTTTTTCTCTTGTAGGTAAACTGGACCAGATAAGCTTTTATTTATTGACCTCTCCATATGATAGATGAAAGATGAGAGGAAACTAAAGTCTATAATAATCATTATTCTATATAAGGATGCAGAGTTAAAAGAACTAACTATCTGCCTTTTATCCAGAAGTACCTTGAACTTTAACATGACGTTAACGTGTCCACTTGTGTATTTAAGCAAGTGTACTGTAGTTAAAAAACACACTTCGTTTGTTTTATAAATCATGTATTCTTAAAAAAGCACACTTCTGAAGGTGAGAGAGGAGTGAAGCTGCTCTCTGAAATGGTTTGAAAGGTGGTCAGGTGTAATATTTTGTTTTTTAAATCACTAATTTAGAATTTTTGGAAACCAGATTTTTCTAATTTATGGGAACCAAATAAACATGTTGTGTCTTGTAGTATTTATAGAATGCAGAAACAGAACACTCGATGAATTTTGAGGGAACCACAAATTTTCCTCCACTTCCATTAAATCAGTAACAATTACCTTCTTGCTGAACCTTTTGATAAAAATTTCTATTTAGCGATTTGTAGATACTTTTGAAAAAGGCTGCTTCTCCTGGACAAGTTCTGTATCCGTGCTCTAAGCCTTAGTGTTCACACAGAATAACCTGGGCAAGCTGAGGCAGCCAGGTGGAATGTGACATTCCTGCTTCCAGGTGTTTGGAGAATGTCTGTAGAAGTGGGTGTCTGACACAAGTGCACCGGTTAAAAGCCACTTCTCCATTGTTTCAAGCAGACTTGCTGCACTGATGGCAACCAGTCATCACACACATCTGTTACCAACCTAGAATGAAAGTGAGATAAAGGAAGAATGTCTTACTAACTAAAGGGCCAATTTGTATCACTTTTCTTCCATGCCTTTTCCTCTTTGGTTTTTTTTCCACTTTTGTTACGATTTCCCTTTTATAATGATGAAGTAATGAACAGTAGGAGGTCTCTAATATGTAAACTGTAAATTTAAAAATATCTTCTCTAGAAAAGTCATGCCCAGAGAAGTCATTTTAATACTTAATGTATTCAGTTCAGATAATTTTCTATGTCAAAGCAAAGGTTGATGTCTTTTTTTCCTTTGCAGCAGCCTAACTTCTTCAAACAAATTAATGTGATGGAGGATCACCAACATAATGACTTAGCTACTCTAAGTAGATGAGAAACTATTCCAATAGTGTCAATAACAGAGACTTTAAGCCAGAATGTTGTTTAAAAACATTCTGTTACTAAGAGTTTTCCAAATTTGTGTATTTACATTTATTTATTGACCTTGAAAAATAAATATGTCAAGCTAAGTGTTTGTTATTATTTTCAGTGACAGTATTGCCACTTTAACTCCTTTTGGAAGGAATCTAGCTGTTGTGGCTATGGAGTTTATCTCTTTGCCTAAGATACTTGCTCGTATTAGAAGAATTCATGTAACATTTCCAGTTTCAGACAGATGTGCCTGAAAC
Source organism: Cnemophilus loriae (assembly GCA_013397755.1). Classification (NCBI taxonomy): domain Eukaryota; kingdom Metazoa; phylum Chordata; class Aves; order Passeriformes; family Corvidae; genus Cnemophilus; species Cnemophilus loriae. The sequence goes on along the minus strand of VZTF01009104.1, from coordinate 2,515,901 downwards.
CTAATAGACTGTAGTTAGAGGAATTATTGTCCTTTGGTCACAGAGGAAGAAGAGTTCAATGGAGTGCTCATCATGAAGTTGCAACTCCCCGATAATTCAGTTTCTTTCAATAAAGGAGTAAAAGGTTTCAGGGTATTTGAGATGGAAGGCATGCTATGAAAACAGTCCTCTGTTAATATCCTTTTTTCTTTACAGGTCTTGAAGCTTTGGGAAAAAAGGTAAAGAATTTATGAAATCTAGGGCTACATGAGTTGAACTTGTTAGTGGCAAAAGTTACAAGCAGTTGAGCTTTCTAATACCCAAAATGAAATCCATCTGGAAGCTTAATTTATGCCCTACTGGGACTAACCATTCCAAAAGCACCTGTCACAGTTGGTATCTCTGACAGTATCTGACGATCAAAAAACCTAAACAGAATTGCTTTTATCTATATGAAGTGAGCTTGGAAAACAATATTGCACAATATAGTCTTGGAGTACCAGGAAGACAGTATCTACTTCTGTTTACTTCATTTGCCTTTTTGTTCTTTTTTTTTTCTCCAGCTCATGTTGTGGCAAAAGGGTATAGATTTATACTTTAAATCTGTTTATACAATTTAGCATGCACATGCTCCAAATACCTACATAATGTATATGAAAGTGTCCAGAAAAGTAGAGTAGAACTTGTTTTTCACTAGATAAATGCTAGCACAGAAAGCAGAATCATAGAATTTTTGTTGTTGCATTATAGTTGTGACATAAAAAAAGCTACATACAAGTATTCTTAAAATTAGGAAAAAACTGAGCACTGCCGTAGAGATAAATGTTTTTCCATAAGGCACTTTGTAAATGCTCAAATCCACCACTTTTCTTGTGACACTCATGGAATCTGCAACCCAACAAAGCAGATCCAAAGGAGGGTTGTAACACCAGAAAATGAAATTAGCGTTCCTGAAAATTCACTTAAATACAATGCAAAAACTACATTTTGTAGCTGTCCATGTAGTTCATATAAGAAATAATGTGTTGAGAGTGTCTCTGCAGAGCTGCTCTTGTGGCTCACAGGCACACGAGCTCCAAGGGGAGCACAGGCTCTGCTGGGAACCTCGGATTGCCAGGCAGGCTCTTGCTCACTTGGTATTTCACATTAGTGTCATGTTTCTTCAAACTTGTATACACAAGCTCTTGAAAAAATTTTCCAGTATGTAATAAAAGGCAATTTTGAGTTCTTGAAATGGAATTTTCTTGTGCATTCAAGCAGGAAATACTCGAGTAAAAGGTAAAGCTGATGTATTTTTAACTGAACCATTCTTCGTTCCTGCTACACTGGTTCTGTAACAGTCAGCTCATTGCTTGGATCAGCTCTTTGCATTAGGATTGCTTATTACAGAATCTAAACAAACTACATCCTTCGATATGACATACTGAATTAAGAGCTTATTTTATATAAAAGTAGATTTTTAAAGGTTGCAGCGTTAAACAGGTGCGTCAGGAAATGCACGTTAATTGATGCAGAATCCTCATTAGAAAGCCTATTGCAGAAATGCAAAAATAACAAGCTGTAGTTTGGTTGCAGTAGAGTGCTCCAATTTTTTCCATCTGTGCTATGATGAACACCTTGGTAGCAAGAAAAATCCAACACTGAAAAATGTTCATACAGTCCAGGGATAGCAGCTGTCACGTGCAAGGCCTGAAACTGGCATTGCATCTTGATGAGTGCACATCCTTTTTTATTAAGCATAACAACCAATAGACTGTTAATGTTGAGTGGGAAAATTGGGAGAGGTGAGTGACACCTTCTCAAACCACATCATTTACACAGAGTCTGTCTGATGTTCACAGTGTTTCTGTACAGCTCCCTCTTGTTCGCAGCTTGGCCAGTACAAAAGCAATGGATTTAACCTTGGCTGGGATCTGCTTTGATGGGGAAGAAGTGCCACAGGGGAACGCTAAGAAGGAAAGAGAGGCTGGAACATAAAAAGTCCCTATGCTACCTCTTGAGATTGTTTAAGGCTTTGTCCTTAATTTTGCTGTTATTTTGGACACAAATAGCTGTGGCACAGCGTGCAGCGGCCGCATTTTCTCACCTAGGTAATGCCCAGCAGGTTCATTTCCTGGCAGGTTGGCAGTGTCTGTCCCTGGACACACTGCTCTTCACTCTCACTGTGCTTTAAAGTCAGGACTAGCTGTGCTGATGCTCTGACAGCTCCAAATATTCTTATTAAATGTCAGTTGCCTACTGTTCGGTTTTGGTCAGTGTCAGCTCCTACAACTCTGAGCTCTCTTTGCTGGAGAGTTCTCTCTAGAGAACTTGCTGAAGTCTGCCTCCCCATTCCTTTTCTGTTTTGTAGGATCACTTGTGTTCATGGAGAAGCTTCATGTGCTGAAACGGGCAATTCCTTGTTTTTCAAGGTTAAAGCCTTTAAATACTCAGTTAATTATCATTAGAAAGTCAAGATCCCATGTTTGCCTCTACTTTACAGCATAGAAAAATATGCAGCAAAATAGTGCTATTTTTGTGAAATCCTGGGGAACAATTCAGATGAAGTTTCACACTCAAAGTACCTGAAAAGTTTGCTAGCTCAGTCTAAACAGTGCTTACAAACAGTGTAACACTGCTGCAAACAAAGGCAGCTGCTGCTCTCCTCAGCGCAGCCACGAGCTGAGGCACCGCCCGCGCTGCCCTCCCGGCCGCGGTGTGCGCTCAGGGGCTGGGGCTGGGTCGGTGGTGCTGGGATGGGGTTGTTTGATAGTCAAACACTCAGCCGGAGGTACAGAGATCTTGGAGGTGGACGGGGACACAAACTCAGCTAAGTTTTACTATTCTTTTTAATTACTCTCTTGAGCTTCCTTTAGTGCTGACCCAGTTTCAGTTCAGGTGCCATCCAGAGTAGGTGATACCTATTGTGAGACATACGGGGATTGAGCTAATAGTGTCTCATGAGCCAAAGCCTTTAGCTGAGACAAACTGAGGTTCTCCATCACAGAGCTGGATGCAATAATGGGATACTTGGTCTGTCTTGAAGTTCATGTTATCTTTCCTTGTTGAAGCTTTCAGGAAAATCTGGATGGGCTTTTTGAGTTAAAACTTTAGCTGTAACTTTGAAAAGTTAAGTTTATGCTAAGCAGTTTTGAAAATTTCAGTTTAGTGTAACATTTTTAGATTTCTTCTGAATGTGTTTCCAAAAAAGCTGGAATAACTTGTATTTTTGTCAGAAACAGATGGCTTTTGTTCCTGCTTACTGCCACATGCCAAGGAAAGGGTCAAAATTGCAATTAGAAGAAACACCAGTGTGTCTTAAATCACTTTAAAAACTTAAATCAGCTGAGTAATAGGAACACCCTTGGGTTTGCTCATCTCTTGTTTTTGGAGAACTCCACAATAACTACAAAACCAGACAGTTTCCTCTCTAGTATTTTGATATCAGGGCATCAGTAGGTCTCTTAATTTTAGGGCTTTTATTATTGTAGATTAACCAGAGCCAGAAACTGGTTTATCTTAGTTACTGTTTTGTTTACAGTTGAGTTTTAGTGAAGCTCTTCACACTGAAAGTTTGAAACCAGGGTCTCTGTGAGGTGAGTAACAGTATGGGGATTTTGGCCAATTGCATGGGTAGATATTACCACTGACTGTATTAACTACAGAAAAAAGTATTGCTGTGCAAATAAAATCCTTCCTTTGCTTGGAAAAGCAGAGTAGTAGGTGTTGTCTTCAAGACACTGCAGATAGATACAGTGAGCCAAGGAACCTGCTTGTGGACTTTACTTGTAATCCAGCTTTTGCATTTTTTATCATGAACAGTTGCAATAATTAGATGTTTGCATTCCGTACACTCGGTTTACAGCAGTATGTTTGTATTTCTGGATTTCTTACATGCTTTCTCTTAGGCACTGGCAAGCAAAAATAACTTTGGAGAACCCCTCAAAAAGTACCACAGGTACAATGATTTCAAGAGCCAAACCTACTGTAGCAAGGGTTTCTTCATCTATAGTTTGGTAACTCTTGAGAGCACTAGTGCTGTAACATCATGCTGAAAAGTGTGACTGGTCAGGGAATTAGAGTGCAGACATTGAAGAAATAAGCAGGAGTCTGGTTTGGATACAGTTTGTAGTTGCCAAAACAGCCCCAGTTAATGCAGGTCGCTATCAGACTGGACTGGACAGGTCATGGCACCTGTGAAAGTTCTGTCCCTGTATTTTTAGTGTATAGTCACTTTACAGGTTGAGCCTCACAACTTTGATAGCAGTACTTAGAACCATAGAAGTATCGAGCACTTGTCCTGTGCCACAAAAACATATTCTAAATCTGTTACAGCTTGCTCAGTATTATGTTAATCCCTTACAGCAACTTCTTTATAAGGGAGTGAGAAATACGTCAGCAGTTTCCCCACAATAACCTGATAGAGCTTTAATGTTAAATGACACAGTTTTGGTTTATATTACAGCTTTCAGCAAAACAAGTTCTTATCAAAGTTTTTTAAAATAATTTTCAATTATCCTTTTATCTGGTCACCAGCTGCATAGCCATTATTTGTACAACTTGTGATAATCACCTTTTACACACACATGTAAGCCTAGTGAAGAAATTACTGATGGAACATACAAAAATGAATCCTACAGAAGCTGCCCCACGTTCTCCAGTGCTAAGTCAAGTATTTGTTGTCATAACTGCCGTGACTGGGTCTTTTTACAATGAAACGTTTTTTTAAAAAGCCCCACACACCAAACCCTGGTGGATTTTAGGAAAGTTCCAAAAGACTTCCAGATTAGTAATGTCTTCAGGATGCCACCAGAATCGTGCAAGTCCTGTGTTAAATCAGCAGTTTAGCTGTAGGTCTGTTAGTCACCCAATGTTTACCTGATCTCTGAATCTAGTCTTAAAAGGAAATGCAAAATAAAGCTGATGCAAGGGACTGTGGATTTACCAAGAGAGGAGAGAAGTTAAATTTTTTTAAGTTGTATTTTAGAGGTGCATGACACAATTAAATCTAGTCATGCAGTGTCATTTGTACCAATGTATGTGAATGAAATCCTTTTCATCATGTTACACCATTATCCAAAACTGTAATGGCATCTACAAGTTCAACGACTGAATGTTTTGCATTTTAAAAGCCTTAATTGTTTATATTGTATTAATGTGTTTTTAAAGACTATAAGGAAATAACATTTTCCTTGTAAATTGTTAAAATAATTTTGAACACAAATAATTTTCAGAGAAATCCAGTTCTGTATCTTAATACCCCTTTTTGTTTGTGTACCACAAAGCTGTTAAAAATTCTGTTACCTTTTAAATAGTGTCTCCCATTATCAGCCTCTCTCTAGTTCAAGGTCTTTACCCAACTGAGATTTATTTTCGTTAACAGTCTTCTGAAACTCATTGTATGTAAATAAATTTAAGTGAGCAAACTTAAATAAATATTTCATTTAGATATTTAAGTTCTTTCCTAATAATAAAGGTTGGATGATATGCTTAAAAAAACCCCAATGAACAATAACCCAACAAAAACTCACCCTGGAAAAGGATAGACTTCTGGTGCTCTTAAGCATTTGATAAATTCACAGGTTTTGGCAATTTGTTTTCAGTCAGTCTTTTTCCCCATTGTACTAGTTTGTTTTAATATTTTAAGCGAAATATCTACACCTGCACAATCACATTTTTAATTTAATTAAGCTTTAACTGTTGGAATGCACATGTAGACTTTTACAGGGAACCATGCACATCTCAAATTTTATTTTTGTACTTCTCCACAGCTTTGTCTGTTAAGGTTATAAACTTCCATATTGCCCATTTGATCCATTAGCCACTATAAATTCATCTTAAGAGCAAATATGTGTTTTGTGTGTGTTGTCACACCTGATGAAGCACAGACTGCAGCCAAATGCACAAGTGCTTTTGAAAATGCACTGTGAACTTGTACTTTCTCTTGGGAACTCCTGCAGCAAAACTCAGTAAATTGAACTTCTTAGATTTTTCTTCTAAGAATTGAACAAGATGTAATAAATGTATCAAGGTAAGTGACACACTTGCTGAGACATTGCATTTCTTTTGTTTAAACCTAAATATTTGTCAGATGTGAATATCCATATAGGATTAATTAGAGAATGCTGTTACACCACCAGCTTTCTCTCCTCCGTCCTCCTGAAAGGCTACTTACTCAAAAGCAGTTTAGTTCAACTCATTCTCTGCTCTGCTCTTAATGCCCCTGAACACTGTGGGTGCTTAGCAGATCTTCCACACAGTGAGGCGAAATCAGCATCTTCTTACTGCCTCATGCCTTAAAAAATGTAACTTAAATCCTTTTGTCTCAGGCAATCTGGACCAGTAGACACTTCCAGCTCTTCCTCAAGGAGGACTTCCTAAGCTCTTCTGTTCTGCTAGGAGTCCCCTATTCATCTGGGTAACCATCCACCACCAGCTTTTCTAAATGGGATTCATTTGCTTTCCCCTCTTGCTGAGCAGCAGTGTTGTAACCATACCCTTACCCTGGCTGGGTGATAAACGAGTCCTGGCCTGGCTGCCTGGCATTTCTGTTTGGGCTTGGTGCACAGAGGTTTAACACAGACCCTTCCATGCTGACCAAAAAGCTTAACAAGATGCAGCCCTTTTGCTCAAGGCCACATCAGTGAGCAGCTGCAGGAGTCCCCAGCCCTGTAAGCAGAGTTTGTGGTGGTCTGATGTAAAAAATCCAGCTGTTTCAAAAGTTCCACAGAGCTTTGCTAAACACAAAGAGCAAACTAAAATTATTTCTTTGGGCCTTGCTTGAGTGTTCTGCTATTTTTTGGTTCTAATCTTTCCTCTGTGAACAAACGTGCTTCTAAATTTTCAATTCAGTAACAGTGAAGGAGACAAGTTTTAGTTAGAACCTAAAGGCACTCATGTTTTGATTTGCTATACCAACATGTCCATTTAATTCTGCCTTCCTTCCCCACAAACTGCTTTAAAGACTGACTAGAAGCTATACAGAATATGAAGGTTTATTTCAAAAGAATACATTTGCAAGAATACACATAAATGCACTCAATGTAACAGTACCTTCTGCAAAAATAGGTTACATAATACCCAGTAATGAAAGAACAAATCTTATTTCTCTACAAATTAGAAAGCAGAGATAATAGTCTGGACAACCTTCAAAATGGAGGTTATTGTGGATGTTGTGAGAAGTAGCTAACTTTAAAGCATGACACCACAGAGCTAATGTTGGCAAATCAAACTACTAGCACGCAGCTGCAAACTATTCTTTTATACAGGATTAACAAATATTTTGGTTCCAATTTCTTTTTACACAGCTCTAGTGCCTCAAGGAAAATGCTTATCAAAGATACACAAAAACTATCCAAAAATTACAACGTAACTATTAAAATGCCTCCAAAATTGAGAGGAAAATAATCATGTTAAATTAAAAAAATTTAACCAGGATTTCCAGACAAGATTTCCTGTTCTTAATCAGATAAAGTTTACAAGAGATTTCAATAAGTTATCTTGAAACCAAGCAGCTGTAGATCTTAGAATCTTCGTGGAGGTCCACCTTTAAATGGTTTAAATCCTGAGCCACTTCCCCTCTGCATGGAATTGCCTGTGATCTGTACAACTCTATTAATGGGTGAAGAGTTACTGGAAACAGAAGTTTTAAAAAAAGTGTTACGATACATACCTAAACTCCTGGTGCACAGGTAATAACATTCTTACATCTCCTCTCACTCAACTGTTAAACTGTAAGTCTCAAAAGAGACTTGAAAACACACAGGAAGAGAGACTTTGCAAGAAGTCCCTCACTGCTGTGCTGCCAGCAGCAATACCCCTGGGGAGCCCTGTGCTGGCAGGGCAGGTGGGGCTGTGTGCTGCACAGCAGCCACAGGGAATCACCCTGCTGCTACTGACACTGCTGCTCTTCCTAAGGACACCAAAGCTCACAGGGGCTCAGTAGGGAATGCAGAGGAAGGAGTGGTGTCTGTACCTTGTATGTGGAGCCATCATGCCCCCTCCTCCACGGCCATCTCCCATTCTCCTTGTGTCATGATAGCCACTTCCTTGAGAACTAGGTCCGTGCCATTCTTTCCTTGGTCCAGTTTCACGACTGTGGCGTTCTACGACGTGTCTGTCCTCGTTATAGTGCTGGGGAGAAAGTGACAGCCAGTCATTCTCACGAAGAAAGGGCTGTTTTATCTACAGGAAACAAGCTTTTCAAGAAAGGTGATCTAACAGCTGATAAAATAAACCGAAGTCCAGCACCTTTTAAGATTGCAGTCCATAGGCTGCTCACAGACTTTTACAATACTGCTGTTAATTCTAGGAAACAGAAACTTAGTTGCAATGACAAGTGTGTGGGTATGCAGGAGTGAAGTTCCACCAACTCATACTTTACTCCCAGTGCTGCCCCCGATCTCATTATCACTGGCATAAAACTCAGGAAGAACATTAATACTTTTTAAGCGCTTCAGGATTTACTAGCAGGAGTGAGTTAATCTGTAGTGTTTAAAGACTAGTCTTGCAGAAGGATTTTCTCTCAGTATCACATTACAAATTACAATTACAAACTGCACTGAAGGTTGCAGGCAGTGTACGGTTAAGACCCTGAAAAGGTGACAACAAATTCTCAAAAGCTTAATCATCTACTCTTAAGGTATTGTTCTGATCTATCATAAAGATGCCAGACTAGGAGAATAGGGTAATTTTTCTGCAATTTCTTGGGTTATTTAAAAAAAGAACCTTTAACATAAAAAAAACTAAGTTGAAAAGAGCCAGAATGCTTGTGAATCATTCTGATGATGCTGTATGGTCATTTTTCCAGCATGAGTCTGCATTTTCCAGGCTCTCCTTCACGCACACAAACACAAGAAGGTGACTCACTTGTCCTCCACCTCTCTCTCCCATCACGCCCCGTTCTCCTTCCCTGCCTCCGTAGCCGGAGGCGCTGCTGCGGCTGCCGGGAGGTGCTCCCCTCACGTGGCCGGACACTTCCCTTCCCGACCGATCCGGCCTCTCGCCTCTGTAAAAATTGCTTTCATCAAAATTTTGGTTTCAGTATAGTTGAATTGGTACCAAAGCATAGCACATGTAGACAGCAGAGATTCCTGTGCTTCCTAGCAACCTGCAGCTGACTTCTCAGAAACATTCTTTTACATCTATGTGGCTTTTTAAATAGTTAAAGCTCACGTGCTACTCGTTTACATCTGCGTTCTACACAAAAGCCTCCTTAACTTTGTGTTGCTGCTCATGATTAAGAACAGACTGCTGGGAGTCAGCATCCAGTTCCTAGATGAGATTTAGCATTTGATAACCTACATATTTCTTCCAGCGCTTTTCTTTTGGAGGGGAGGGTCTATTCTCTCGTTACACGCTAATTCTTGAGGAATTGCCACTATGGATGAAATCTTAAATTCTACAAGAATCAGCAAATTTACCTGCCATCGCGTTTGTCCGTGCTTATGCTTCCCTCACTCTTCCAATTTGTTTGCCTAGGTGGGTTGGAACCAGTTTCTCTGGGATGTCGGCCGTGTGGTATTTCCGGTCTGTCGTGAATTATCACTGTTCTCCTTTCATCCCTGTCTCCTCGCACTTCCCGTCTGTCCGTGTCCCGCAGTTCACTTCTTGGCTGTGGTGGTTCATTTCTTCTGGACTCACTGAAGCTCTTGGGATATCTCTCAAACCCTGGCTCTTCTCTTCGTGCTGTTGGACGAGTCTTTTTTGCCTCACCTTGATTTACAAAACGATCTCGCCTAAGTTGTTAAAGTAGGAAAGAGTCATTTGCTTGTTTCCCATTTTCTGCACATGTAAGCACATGCATGAGGATATAAAATATCACTCATCTTTGTATTACTTATTTGTTACTATATACGTGGAATAGAAATCAAAAATTCTTCCCACCCCAAACTCTATTTCTACAACTGTAATTTTGAGCTTGAGTTCTAACAGCCGGTTAAACGTTTCTTTATGCATTTATTTGTTCCTATTTTGGTCAGTGTAATTTAAGCAATTATGGGGCCGCCTTTTTGCCCAGTATGAAACAGGGGGAGTGCTAGATTTCTCAAGCCAGAATTGTATTTACGATTCTAGTTCACTGCAACCTAAAAGCAGGATTCCAGAAGCTACAATTATGTGGTCTTAGCTTTACAAGTGGTTACTGGAGATGTTTAATGGAACCGTGAAGTTGCATCTGGAACCAGCATTTACTGCACAGTAAATTACACAGGTAGTCCACTGGAACTCGTGACTAGATGTGAAAGAGGAAGGAGTAATTGCAAAAATCCTTTTGAAATGTCTCATAAAAAAGGCCACCAGGTAGCTAATTTAAAGTCCTCAGAGAGCAGATTAGATTCCATGATAAAAGTGGCCAAAAAAGTCCATGATAAAAGTCCTGAAGACACAAGAAATGTCAGGACAGTACTGCAATTCTATTATATCAGAACTGTGTAAAGCCTTTAGCACCACCTTCAGTTTTGAACAGTTGAGAGTGAAATCCATAGAGATGCTGGCAGACAAATACCTGCCCCATTATCTAAACTTACCTATCAAAAGAAGATGATGGAACAGAAGAACCTTCTGGATATCGGCCTCGTTCTCTGTGATCGAAGTCATTGAATCTGTTCTGCTGGCGGCTGTAATCTGAGCCATGGCCAAAACGTGCATCTGTATCAAGAGCCATCTTCTTACTCTCATTCCAGTAAGGATCATCTCTCCTTTAGCCAAAACAAAGGAACCCTCATCAGTCATATGAAGCCAAATCAAGGCCTAATACACAGAAAATTGTTGAGTCAGTTGTCTATTTCAGAAGATGCCCATTTGAAGCAGACTCTTTAAAGAGTAGTGGACAAAATCATTTAAGAAGACACCCCAAACTAACCATCCATTTAGCAGAAATATGAGTTCTCCAAGTAGAAGCTAAAAGCTTCAACCATTAAGGCAGAACAGCTTTTCTCAGCAAACACTCTGAATTGTGGTTTTTTCACACAGTAAGAATTAATTCATGGGATGCTTCTCTAATTTCAAAGTTCCCTCCTACAGATAAGGAGCGTTTCATGTTTGTCATAAACTGATGTCAAACCAAATACCAGAAATCCAGTTCTTCTGTGAAGACCTGCTTCAGGTACAAATGCATTTTCACGTCTGATACAAGGCTTGTAGCTGTTTCTTTTTATTATGCACTGCAAAAAACCAGTTTGGGAATTACCTGTGATCTACATCCCGTGGACGTTTCAAAGAATTCCTCTTTTCCTGTTCATACCGGAGCTGCTGCTGCTGCCGCCGAAGTTCCTCCCTCTCCCGCGCGATTCGCTCCGCTTCTTTTCGACGTTCCTGCCGTGAAAGGAACCACAGGCAGAACAGGTCTTTACTAGAGATACCCAGAGAACAGTTAGTAAGGATACAGACTTAGCCCTTGACAGTTTTCTGCTAAAGGTTATCTGATAAAATTCATCCTTGGGTGGCATCTAAGATTAAGGAGCACAGGGAATATTTCTCTAAAAAAAGTAGACAACAGATCTGGAAATGCTATTGGCTGTTCCATAGAAATATCTCCAGGTAATTTCTTGTATTACTACTCTATTTATTGCCCAGAAACACTTCTTGAAGTTTGCAGTGGTATTCTATAGGAAAAATCTAGTCAAATCATGGAAGAGCGGTATAGGCAAAGTGATCTATTGTACTTCATGTTTCGAGACTGACGTGTACGGTTGCTGCAGTACCAAGCATTTTACATCTAATTACTCCCAAGCAAACAAGATGAAGATTCCTGTTGTTGTGCATTGTGGGTTATGTAATGTTTGGCTGGTTTTTATGAAAGAAGAAGAGCCGAGTAGAAGAGTAAAGAGCAAAATTCCCCACAAGTGCCAACTGGGCCATCCTCCAAAAAGCTCCTGCACAGTCCAGAGCACAGCTCTGCCCACCTGCTCAATCCGAACACGCTCTCTCTCCAAACGCTCCCGTTCCATCCTCTCCCTCTCCAGCTTTTGCCTCTCGATTTCGAGTCGCTCCCGTTCCCTCTGCAGGCACTCTTCCCGCTCGTGCATTATCCGTATCCGTTCTCGCTCGCGGCGCTCTCGCTCAGCAATTTCTCTTCGCCTGAAGAAAAAAAAAAACAAAAAGAGGTAGCAGAAATTCATCTGAAAAATTTCATCATCCAAAACTAACATCACCTTAAGTACAGACATTCAAAAACTACTTCAGAGTAAGCTCTTCACAGAAGTCCTTGCACCAGAAGTCTACTCCTTTTAGCCCCAAGTAGCCAAAGTGGTTTTAGCTTATCTACAGAACCATTAGCAGACAACTGATAGGAAAAGTTATTTCAAGAATCATTTCTTGATGTATTTTATTCTTAATTTGGATTTCTCATTTGTTGTGTGGCACACAGTAACAACAGTAATCAGTATCCAAGAATAAGATTTGGATCTAAAAAATAAGTGCTATTTTAGCTCTTGCCCTCTTCAAGCTAACAAAAAATTTACTTATGGTTTTCTGCCGAAAAAGTAAGACAGACAGCGCATCATGACCACTCCGAGTTGCACAGGTTAGTAGACTCATGAACAGCCTCATTTTGCTTTTTTCTTTCTACCTCCCATAGTACAGCCTAGAGGAAGCATAAAAGGCGTTTTCTCCTTTAAGCTTTATGTTTGCTAGGAATTCCTTTGTTTAGGAATTGTTTCCCTTTGTTTAGGGAAACCCAACTAACAACACAGCTCATTTAACTGCTCTTTGCAACCTTTTGGCCATATGAAAACAGCAGAACAGAACAGGGTAGCCATTTGGTCCTTCTATTTAAAGGGTCAAGATTGTATTATGCTTGATTCGTCATTCAGATATACAACATTCTCTGTTTAAAAACAAACAAATCCCAAACACTACTTTTGGCCCTGTCTCCTAGTCTACTTCTCACCTTTCCAAAAAGAAAACTGGCATGCAGTAAGACTTATGAGATACACCCCCCATTGTAGCAAACTCTAAGCTGTGTGTGTACATACATAGCTATTAAAAGATTACACAAAGATTTTGGAGTTTGTTAATTCACATAAAGATACTGTTAGGTGGAGTCCCAGACTTTAACATCTGGTTAGAAGGCTTGACAGAATGCATTCTGATTAGATTTCTAAATATAGTATCTGATCAATTAACGTATAAAATAGCCTTTAGCAAAAAGTTGAATTACTACCTTCGCAGTTCAACAGCTCGTCGTATTCTTTCCAATCGAACCATGTGTTCTCGCAATCTCTGTTCCTTCATCTTTTCAAAAGGCAAGATATCCTTTCTACCCCTGTATTCCCTGAATTTCACTTTATCTTGAATAATACGCTCTTTGTTCCTCAATATCTGTGGCTATAGATAGAGATTACAATGGTTATTTCAGAAGTCTCATTCATTTAGGGAGATTTCTGGATGCTACGTTCAAGTATCATTAATGATTTAGCAATCCCAAAGCATACAAAGCTTCTATCTAAGCTTAACAGTTCGTGATAGTTTATTGACTCTTCAGTGCAAATATCAACTGCAAGCTAGGATCAAATCAGGTAAAGATTGCATCAAATCTATAGATACTTACTTTATCAAACCTTCCCCTTCTAACTGTCCTAGTGTGGCCTTGGTCTCCTTTTGTTTGGTCTAAAACTACAACTTGACCTGGGCTTTTACCACCTAGTGAAGGGGGGAAACAAAAACAAAAAATAAAAGAAGGTTTAAAAACACACATACAACTATCTCTACTTGCCTATTACAAATTTTCCTTAGTGAAATTTCTAAATCTCTGAAGTGAACTGGTACTGGCAGGAGAAGCATGCCAGCACATGGCTGTAATTAAGTATTAGTAAAAAGTATGGAAGTAATAAATGTGTTACGGAAGTCTAAAATAGAACAAGTGTTTAATTGTTTGGTTTCCAGTAAGAGCAAGAACACGCCCCCAAGACAAGTCAGACACACAGATTCAACAGGAGGAAATATGGCTATATGGCATACTTATTCTTTTCTTTTCTTCAGTTTTTTTAGTGGATTCTTGATTAGGGCCACTTGTTCCATTATCACTCTTCTCATCTTTACCTTCTGTTTTCTTGGCTTCTTTACTTTCTTTTTTTTCAGATTTCTCTGATTTCTTTTCTTCTTTTTTGGTTGATGGAGTTCTTATTAGGAAAAAGAACACAAAAATCCAATGAGGCAAATTCAGCTTAGAGGACTTTCACAATTTCAGAAGATGTGAAATTTCTTACTTGCTGGCTTTGTCACTTGATGCAGTCTTCTTATCTCCTATGCTCCTACCCGAACTAGACTTCTCATCACTTTCCTTCTTCAATTCTTTTTTGGAGGGATCACCTTTCACCTATATTTTTTTTGTCAAAAGCAAGTAAGTTAATATAGATTCTTGTAAAAGATGGTCTATTTTGGGAAAAGTCTTCACGTTGTGAAACCTACTTTCTCCACAGAGATTTGCTGTCCGTGCAGCTCTGTCCGGTGCAGGTGCGCGATACATCTGGCCACTTCTGTACTAGAGGACATTGTTACTATGCCATAGCATTTGGCCCCCGGGCTTCGTGCATTTGTAACCACCTTTGCACCAAGTACCTATGCAAACAGGAAGAATTTAGATTCTGAGAGAGAGACATTTCTACTAAGGAAGCTATGGTATTCCAGTAAGATTTTTGCCCTAGTATATAGAAAACAAAACTAATTCACCCCAACAGCAACATAACTCCCACCCCACTAGAAAATCAGACTGACACTCCCAAGTTCTCAAAAGCTTTGAGAACTTTATCCCAACTTGCACATCAAGGCATATTAATGCCTGCATCCTGTTTTGACTAGTCACCTCCTTATGCTAAATGCTTCTCTTCAGTTACTGTCAAAATTCATTCACAGAAACACCACTGAGCTGAATTTGACGGTTCATATTCGACAGATGAACCCCCATAAAAAGAGTCAGCAGCTGCCAGTTAATGGCAGGAAGGTATAAGCAGCATTATGTAGTAACTTAATAAGGGAGCCAGTTCTTCAAAGTTATCTAGCAAGTGTGTCAGTTAAGCCATTTTAGGATTCAGCTCTGACATCTGCTTCTTGAAAAGGTATTCAGCTTTGTGCTCCTCCTCCTTGCTAGAATTTCTACAGCCACTGGAGCCAGTCTTTTTGACATACTCATGCTCTAAAGGCAACAATTTTATCTTTCTAGCAGACTGTCATGGTACAGTCATTGAGTATTTCCCAATTTTAAAGCTAGGAACCTATATAAATATAAGTACCAACCAGCTTTACAGTGAAAACAGCCAAGCAACTGGAAGTTTCAACAAAATACACTCTCAAGTGCCCACACTTGTGAATGCATTAAATAAAATCACCTAATAAATTCATTAGAAAAATCAGATTTGCCATAATCAATATGCATACTTGATATTCACAGTGCTCAGGTTCTAACTAGTTCCCAAGATACAATAATGCCATACCTGCACAGGCTTACACAAACACTACAAATTCACATAGTTATCAGCAACTTCTTTGGGCAAATGAGAACCCTGGGTTTAGAAGACTGCTTAGCTTTTAAGATTTCCGCATTGCTCTATGGAATTTGTATGTTTAAATTAACCAAAATCGGGAAAACAGACTTAATTTAAGCAGCCTGTAAAAAAAAAAAATCATTAAGTCATTGAAAGAGTCCCTAAAGGATCATACATTAAATGTCACATCTTTTTACCTATTCTTCCCATCCATAAGCCTTCAGAACATATTTTAAAAACAGTCTCCCAAAGCAGGATGTTCTAAAAAGACTGTTTATATTACAATTTTATCAGTTAGTACATTATCTTGCACTCATGGTTAAATACAGTTGCTACAAAGGAACACAGCAATCATTATTTTAGAAGCCAGTCCTGACCAGAATATTCAAGTATTTGTGAAATTTCTTATGTACTTATCTTACCTCCACAGAAAGAAAAACTTCTTATAAAATGAACATGTGGTTGTTCCTGTAAGCATACAGTCTTACTGCTGCAATAGGGGGTTTTAAATTGCACTGGTCAGACATTTCCTCTTAAGCCTTTACTTAAATCAAGTATTACTCAATTTCTGTAACTGAATAGAGGAGGGGGAAGAGACACACACCACACACATGGTATCACACCCCATGAAATACCTTTCCATATTTGCCAAAGAGATTTTTCAAGTCAGCAGCTTTTGTGTTGGAAGACAGTCCGCTAACCCACAGGTTTCTAGTTGAACTTCCACTGCTACCACTAACACTGCTCGCACTTCCTGAAACAAGTTTTACAAAACAGCCAAAAAATTAAGGAGACAAAGGTACCATGAATATTAAATAAAGTGCTGCTGAAAAGAGAAACTTAGCCTGTTACCTCTAAGTAATTGTTTACCTGGTTACCTTTCTTGAAAAGACTTCTATAGAAAAAAAAAATATATGCCATAAGATTTCCTTCATTTAACCATGTATTGAGACCAACAGCTTGGCTAACTTGTACCCAAAGGACAGAGACAGAAAAATAATACAAATCCTTGTTAAAGACGTGCTTTACTCCTCATTTGGGTATGTACATTTAGCTTCGACATCTGGCTCTTATCATTAGCTTCCATCCAAGAAAATGGGGTGTTTTGCACACAGTATTTGTTCTCCATCATGATGTCTGTACACTGCTCAAGTTACCAGAGACAGCAGAAAGGCAAATACAGGAGACTTAGATAATCCCAGCCTCCAGAATCATGCGGCCAATTTCCACAACTTCTTGAAGTATCGGCTTCATCCAGAGCAGTTTTTTAAAAATACTACTGGACGTAGAACTGGATACAACCCACCAAAATGATTTCCCACATACTAAGGAAAATACTAAATAAAATCTGGAAAAACTTTATGTGCCTTAAATACTCCCCCACCCCATATATTACGTATTTTTGCAACAACACAGCCATAAGAACAAAGAAATTAATGTATTCTCATTCCCAGTATCTTTTAGTCTTCAGTTATGTAGTTCAGCTTGTTGTTGTTTGCTGCTAAATGTATGAACTGCTTTGGAATATGTTAAAATGTAGCCAGTCCTACAGGAAAGACCAGAACTGGATCTCAGGCTTGACAGCTGGAAAATCTGGTCATGTGCAGAGTTTTAAAAGGTAATTCAACCATCTTGAGAAAAAATGGATAGTTTTGTCTCTTCAATGCATAAAGATTAACCAAGAGCAAAAGGCAACGAATCTCACTTATGGTCATACTGGGGTTATCTTGATACTAGATTAGATATGTAAGGAAGAAGTTCCTTCCTGTGGGCCCTGGCACAGGTTGCCCGGAGAAGCTGTGGCTGCCCCATCCCTGGAAGCGTCCAAGGCCAAGCTGCACAGGGCTTGGAGCAACCTGGGGTAGTGGAAGGTGTCCCTGCCCATGGCAGGGCATTGGAACAAGAGGATCTTTAAGGTCCCTTCCAAGCCAAAATACTCTACAGTTCTGTGATACACTCAGAACATCAATAAATATCAATGAACAACCACTATCCTTTAGCTTTGGCTGTG
The DNA here is from genome assembly GCA_013397755.1 of Cnemophilus loriae. Classification (NCBI taxonomy): domain Eukaryota; kingdom Metazoa; phylum Chordata; class Aves; order Passeriformes; family Corvidae; genus Cnemophilus; species Cnemophilus loriae. Next base: position 2,498,450 of record VZTF01009104.1, on the reverse strand, counting down.
TAAATTAAGAAAGCCTTACAACAGTTCCTATTACAGTTATCACATATGCTATATAAATGAGGACACAACAAATCTGCTTTCGGTTTCATTGTAAGCACGTGACTGTCATGACAAGACACATCTACACAAGACCCAATTATGTCTGCCACAAAAATTTCCTCTCAAATTCATTTATCAGGTAAAGCTTCATTCGTCCCTTAGTGTTATGCCAGAGATTCTGTGACAAAGGTTTTTGGCAGAAAGGGAGTAGGTAAAATAAGGAGACACATGAGCTCAAACAACTGCATTTGTTTTACCATGAAGCATCAGTATAACTGGTGACATTAATGTGCTCTTGAGCTCCACTCTTCAAATTTGTAATCGTAATACAGGGTTTTATGGAAACAGATGGAAACTCCACCAAGGCAGAAAAATAGGTTCAAATTTAATACACTAAACAGCCACAAGTGCAATTTTGCAAGCTGGCATCTCAGCTATAATACTTGGTTGAGAGTTCTGTTTATTTAAAAATGAGCTAGAATTACAAACAAGACAAAAAATTTCATTGGCATTACATTTAAGTACTTGCGATTATTTTTTGCTTGTTTTGCTGTAAGTTACAGCAGGCTTATCTGAAAATTATAGCTTCTCATCAAAACAAAGACCTGGGAAATGTTAAATGGGATTTGCTCCCAAAAGTATTTTGAAACAGGAGAATGTATTTTCATCAAGTTTTCAGAATAAGTATTTTTGATCTTATGACAAACCTGGCATAAGGGAAAACAAAATATATGGACACATACATATAGCAAATGATTACTGTATCTCTAGCATAGTTTGCTATAGATGGCTGAGTTCAATTATGTAAGACATTTTACTACATGGCAATCAGGAAAGCATTTAGTTCAAGACAATACTACCCTAATTGGTAATAGTTACCTTTATCGTCCTTTGATGTTGTCTTGCTTTCTTTAGATTCCTTAGTAGAGCTAGAGAAGCAAATTTAAAAAATCAGAAAAAAGTTGAAACTACAGAATTTGGTGTTGCATTTTATACTACTAACACTAACAGACAAGTTAACATTTCAAAAAATAAAAATGAAAAAGGGCCAGACTGGATATTTGAACAAATGATTCCCTTATGGATTCTTGCACTGATTTTTCCCCAAGATGCCTGAAGATCTAGATTTTCTGACAACTCTATTCAGTGGATATATGGCAATCTTCTCCAGATTTCAGGACGGGGACTTGACTTCATTTTGTGTTCTTAGAACTGATAGCTGTTCATTACCATCATCACAAGGACATTTAAAAAAATCGTCAATTTGAAAAAAATAAATAAATGCTGACAATTCGACAATGCAATCAGTAGGACATAGTGTCTATACGAAGATCTTGAATTTTAAAAAGTAATTATGGCGGTCAAAAAACCTACAGGCAGGAGCATAGGACACTAATTATAAGATTCTTGCTGCTACCCCCTTAATGTAGAGTGATCTTATTGAATGCTGGTACTCAGTATCGTAAAGAACTGACATAGAAAAACAAACCTCTTTGCTTGACCAGAGGCCCCAGTAGACGAGGGACCTTTCTTCAAAGTATCCTTTTCTTTGTCTCCAGATTCTGCTTTCTTTGAACCTTCTCTGGCTTCCTTCTTGACAGGATCACCCTTCACGCAGTCTTCCTTCTTACCATCTTTATGGTTCTCAGTCATCTCATAGTCCTTGCTTTCCTTCTCCAGGCTCTGTGAAATGGTATCCTGCACATCCTTTGGCTTACTTGCTTCAGAATCTGTAATTTTCACATTTTTACCTGTTTCTAGGAGGTCATCACCATCAAAATCCAGAGTGATGGCATCTTCGGCCTGGATTGTAACCGATATGTTATCATCCTCAGCTTCTTTCACAGAGGTGTTAGCTTCCATCTCTTCATGAGCCGTGTGATCAGCCTCAGCTAGGCTTTCTTCTGAAGGAAGAGGTTTAGATACTTCTTGTGTACCATCACCAGAACCTGCTTTATCTAAGAGGATTTAACAGGAATAAATATGGCAAAACAAGAAGTTTAAACAATTTCATATGCATAAGCTAGAATAGGACCTAGAAAATACAAAGCCAGTTATTAGCACTGATGGAAGGTTAGAAAAAAACACAAGGTGTATTAACACAAATATAAATCCTTTACCCAGGATCACTTATTCTTCATGGCAAAACACATTTTCTAGAGACAAATAACAAAACATTAGGAGGGAGAATATGGTTCCATCCTGGAGATACCCATTCTTCATAAGAAGTATCCATTTTCCAGTTTAGGATTAAGCATTCCAGAAGAAAATAGTTGCTTTGGACGTTCACAGTTTGATTTAATCTGTCTTTGAATCTTCCTGGTTCCAGAACTTCTAACCTTCTCAAATCCGAAAGAATTACAGTCTTGGAGAATTCCAGCCAGTCTTCCACGTCGGCGTTCTCTGTTCCTTTCCTTTCCAAGCAGTTGCTTGGCAGTCAAGTGAGTTGTACAAGGCTGCTGCAGAACATGGATGGGTGAGCCTTAATCCAGAGTTCGTAGACAAACGGTCCTCAATCTTCATCCACTGGAAAGATTTTCCATCTCAGTCCAACAGAGACGTCTCCAACCGTATCCTTGGTTTTGCGTAGATGAGACACTTCGGCCATGGGGTCCCTCGTGAACACGGAGTCTGTAGTTTTATCCTGTAGCTTCAGTAATGTGTTTATTCCATCTTGTGTAAAGTGATGGTGTTCCATGTCCTTTCGAGTCCACAAAATGTAGGATCCTTAAGACTTCTGTCCAGGAAGTCTGTTTGCCCAAATGCATTACATTCCGTCTAGAGTTTCACTAAGGAGCACAGCTTAAAAAATGGTAGCCACTCCACAGGTTTTCAAACACTTGTTTTACCATCCTATGTACAACTGGTATTTTTAAGTGACAGTAAGCCAAGCATATGATGGTCCATACATTTGTGGGGTGCTCAACTTCAGTGTGAGTGTAGCATTTCACTCAACATCAGTTACTGCAGTGCAAGTTGGAGGCTTTGGCATCAAGACTTACCGTATATTAAAATCAGAGCCCTTGAATACTATGGGTTTTTATTAAGAATCATAGTATTGCAACTGTATTATACATCCACCACAGTAACTGATAAGTACTGTAATCAACTCTTAAGAGTAAAGTAACTCTTAGGAGTGAAATAAACTGACTGCAGTGATTCCATGTGCTGAGCTCAATGAGGAGACAACTGATACTTAGTGCTGGAGATAAGCCTAGTATTAGTAGAGATCGAATGTTACAAGAGAAAGTTGCCTGCTCTACCAGAGTAAGACCTCTGAACTTTATTAAACTTTGGACATACCTTTCTCATTTTCTTCATCTTCACCGTCCTGCAAGAAAAGGAAGTCAACACTAAATGTCTCCTATTTTGAAGCTTTAAGCAGAACAGTTTGTATTTTTCATAGAATTTCTATTGTATGAAGGCAAATACTGAAACGAAAACGGTTTCCAAAGATTAGCCAGGAACCAAACCTGTGCACCTCCCTTGTCAAATCACTAAAAAATTTTATGAAGTTTCTTTATGAAACAACCTGGCATTTATCTGCAACACTTGCAGTTTGCAGTTGGTTGGGACATGCAGGTATAGTCTTACCCCCTCAACTCAATTGGGACACTTTTAAACTATTCCATGTCTTGCTAAAGCCTTCAGAATGATGCCAAGCTGCTGATTACTGCTTTCAGAGAAATGCAAGCAGTCCATCATTAGCTTTAAAAGCTCAAGAGAGAAGTCAGAAACCAGGTAACCTCCCTCCAGTAAGTACTTAAAAATGAAACTCTGATTTTAATAGGTATTTACTTATTTCTCACTAGTTTAACTGAGCAAGAGATGCTGTATGAGATGTCACTTTTCAGACATCAGTTCCACGTAACTCAGAATGAATTTCTGAACTTACAGATATCAGATATTATTAGTATTAACGCCAAAAAGCAACTCTTAACAACCACGCCCAGTTCCACGCGCCCCACATTCTGTAAAGGCAAACTTCTACACCAAACAGAAGTTCTAAACTCCTGTACGGGCTGTATATACTACAACAGCATCTGGCATAGCCCTCTGATATGTTTTTAAGGGAGTGTGAAACATTCTTTGTGAAGTCTATGAACTGAACACTCCCAAACTGAAGACAGGAATTATGTCTTTAAATAGGTCAACTTACTTGGTATCAGAATTATCTGCATTATTAAATATTTGAATGAAAGCTTCCCATTCTGTTTACCTTTACAGTCTTACATCATCTGACTCTTAACATGCATGCTGGAACAGAAAAACCAGTCTAAAGTGATCTCTTCCAACTAAACAGACAAGAAAATCAGCTTAACAGAATGGATTTAGAACTCACATGGACAGCTGGAAAAGTGTAATCTTCTATGTCTGGACCTTCATTTTCCTATAGAAATAGAAAAGAGACTAGATTAGCAAACTATTTATAAGACACTCGGACATTCAGAGTCAAGAGATTCCATTAAACCAGTAAACATTTAAGTGGATACACACTCCATAATGTGAACATAAATGAGCAGTTCTCCTGATATAAATAATCTGAACACTGAACTGAAACACGCATGTCACTACTAGTACAAGGGAAAAGGACCACTTAGGAACTAACTCTGCATGAACACTGGTAGAATCTTATCAATCAGAGCCACATTTGTTTCAGGACTATTCAAATACAAATCAAGGCAAATAGAAAGAAAAGAGTAAAGTAGAGTAAAAAGAAAAAACTCTATCCTTTAGAGACAAGCAAGACGAAATTAAAAACTAGTTCTGACTTCCTAGTAACAAACACTACGAAAAATGTACATTCTGCTGATAAAAATTCATGTAAAATATATCCAAGTACCTGACTCTCAGAATCCTTCTCCGCATCTTCTGTTGTCTCCACTGGCTCCAGGTCATGGTATCTCTTCTTTTCTGCAGATGATAATTCTTTAGAATTCAAGTTCTCATCTTCAGCAGATTCTTTGAAGTCCTTCAATTCATCATTTCCATCTTGATCACTTGCATCTTGAGTCTCCAATTCACTTTCCTTTTGGTGTGAACACAAATACTTAGTATTACTAAAAGTATTAGCTTTATTCTGAAAAAATCACTGCTAGAATCAGTGTTTCACTGCTGGATCAGTGTCTCACATGCATAATAAAATTCACACTGTGTTTTAAACCCCCCCCAGCTTCACACCCTTAGGCATCACACTGTGAATACAGTAAAAAAAATGCTCCGAACTTCCACATAAATTACCAAAAAGAAAATGGAAGCTTTTTCATTAACTGAAGTCAAACATTGACCTTAAATACAAAATGGAAAAAGTTTTTACATACTTTTATTACCTTGACAAAGGAATCCTCTTCTACTGAAGCATCACCAGTCAATTCATCAGCTTCCTGCTTTTTACCTGAAATGATGGGATATGCTGTGACTAAACCTGCTATGTAGAACACACTTTTAATACTGATTATGTGTTTGGCCTTACTTTATTATTCTCTGCATGTTCTAGTTTAGCTGGATTGCTCCCTATAATATAACCCTCCAAAAACTGAGTAACCCTCCAAAACGTCAGCCTAGTGAGAATGAGCAATCAATGCTGTTGAATAAGTGGTTACATCCAAGTTAGTGATCTTAACACCAATCCTTCTATTTTGAGTGATAATGGAATTCAGGAGAACATTGAACTAGAAACTAAACATTTCTAGAATACTGCAGTTAAGTAGACATAATGACTTTGGAAAGATCTTGCTTTATAGGATAACTAACATCACTGAGAAATTAGGTGAGAATTAACCTCTAAAGGTCATCTAGTCCACCCAATTGCCTGCTGAAAATTACAGTTAAGTTCCAAGGATGATGGAACGGCTCAGGGCTTTATTTAGCTGCACCTTTGAATATCCACAAGCATGGTAATTACAAGCCTCTCCAAGCCACCTTTTTCAGTGCTTTTCATCACTAGAGGATGAAGTGAGGCAGAAGAATTGAGTAGGTGAAGCACTTCTGCTTTCTGCATATGCTTTACTGCATTAAGGGCCTGTTCCACTGAAGAATTCTGTTCTTCCAGCACAGGCACACTTTACTCTATTAGAGATGTCTCTGTGGGGATGATGACTAGACACAGTTCCCTTTGGAACCCTCTGCATTTCCTCAATCTTCTGAAAAACAAGACCTAAGAAGACGAGATAGAAACATCTCCACACAAACACACCCTTTGAAGGACATTCTGTCTCTTTGATTCAGTCTATCAAAGATTAGCCTATGCAACAGTTTTCAGTAGCACAAGGTACAAAAGCAGTTCTGTTAGGAAGTGGCTTTACTGTATCTTCCACTGAAACTCAGTGTCAATTCAAATGCAAATGAGATGGCAGTCATAATTAGTACTTAATGCTTCATTTTTTGGCATCGCATCTTCCCTCCTTTCCTTCATCCTCTAATGAATGGCTAAAACAATTCTATAGTTATTCCAAAGGAATATAAAAGAAAACCATAAGCCAAAGTTCCACACAGTATGGACATCTCTGCTAGCTGAAATACTCAATTTTTTCAGCCATTAATTTCCACGGTCTTTCATACACAGTTCTAAAATGCACTTCAAAGCTGGAAAGTACTCAACTACAGGGCAAGAAGAGACACTATTGTTTTGGGTTTGCTTGGATTCCAGTTGGTTTTACTCATTTCCCTGAAAGGCAGCACTCTGACCGTACTCTGAGAGAAAGCACATTGTTGTTTTCAGGACAGGCACACACTGATCTCCAGGAAAAGGCAGAAGCTATTTCTGTGACTGCAAAACACAAGATTTAAACTTCCAGATCTAAAGTCAGTGTCACTGATTGTACTTCACTTCAAACAAACAAACAAAAAAACCCCAAACCCCACAAAAAGTCCTGTTTTATACTTGTAATGTAATAGATTTGTGAGATTTTGGTATAAAAAGCCAGCTGCACCGGTATACTAAGGGAAGCCAGCTCTTCTCAGGAGGAGAACTTACACTGGAAAGGACAGTTTCTGATGTGCATCACAGCTGATGCCTGAAACCAAGACTAACTCAAATTTAGCTTTTTAGCATTCTGTGATAGAATCTACAGATCCCAGGTATCTTCAACATAAATAAAAAGCAGTGAGAAACAGCAAGGATTTCTACACACATTCAACTGCTTTCTGTTTTACCCTCTCACATTTCAGTTCATTTGTTAAACCTGAAAGACCAAGTTTTTCCTGCATCCCATATCCAGCTAAGCATACACAGTGACAGGCAAGCACACATAGCAGATGCTCAACACATTTAGCAACTCTCTAGCATAGACTATCATGAAAGCTACTTAAATCACTCATTTTGCCCGAGAAGATACGGCCGGTAAACTAGTAGCAAGACTTTATAGGGAACAGAAAAGAAAACCAAACCAATGGCAAAGCTACCTCAAGCTAGCCCCACCATTATGCAATAGCACCTAGAGAACTTTATCTTATTGACTGGTCCTCATCAAGAGCAAGTTACAGCATTCAGTAACGAAGCTGTTTGTATCTTTTATTTGCTACTAGGTTAAGCAGTGATTTCATTAGCCCTTCTTTACTATGTCTGTTGTCTTTGTAGCAAGTCCCATTTACTCTGAGTACCAGAGGTATTGCAAGGCATAACAAGACCTGAACAATGACCTTCCCTTTTCAGCTTCAAGCCAGAAAGTCGTGTAAGTTTGCCCTCCCTCTCAAGTTCTGTGTTTCAGGTTACTTTGCTCTGGTTAGAATTACAGTGCTCAAAAGTGGCATTTCAAGGTTCTGATACAGATAGTTTTCAGATGTTGGTACAGTAACTTGCCAAAAAGCCAGCATCCACAAAAATTCAACATTTGTCTGACTGACACTCATCCACAGTGGGCTACTGAAAGGCACACTTGGCTCTTAAATTCACGTAACTAAAATCAGATTGCAACAAACACCTTGCAGAAAATGACTGTTTCTCTGAACTTACTCAAGACCAGTGTTGACCTGATCGAAGGGTAAGTTAACAAACAGAGCCAGAACAGCTGGACCTTCTGCAGGCATAGCTGGTCTTGAGTCACACAAGTTGTCAACACCTAAATTTCTGTACAGGTTTATCCAAGCAGTGGCTGTTGAAAACATCAGTGTGTATGCAGCATTCACCACCGATCCGGGTGCCTAACAACACACACATTCATCTGCCTTGGAATGATGGCACTCTTACTCTTTTACAAGCCATGCTGAATCCCTTTTCTGGCAACGGCAATTGCTACACACCATAAAATTGCAACAGACTATTACACGGAGAACAAATATTCCCCTTATAAGTAAGCAGAAGAATTAGAACACCTTTAAAATGTTGGTTTAACATTATGCTGCTTTAACTTTAATTTCATTTACAAGCCTTACAGTAGTACAAGCTTATTCTACCTATTCATGGTCCTCCACGTGAGAAATTCAGGCTACCTGAGTGTTTACGGAATTACAGAAGAGCGCATTCTGGACAACTCTTGAACTAGGTATTTGCATCTCAGGCAGAAGCAGAGTGACATACTCATCAGAAAATTTTGGAAGAATTAGTGTTTGTATTTCTTCTGGTATTCCTGCTGGAACTCCCAACAGGGCTCTGTCACCTCTAATGCTAAAGATTCATCAAAAACATGGAATAAGAGGCAAACAGGAGATAAATCCTTACAATGGAATAAACTCTCTATAGCATTAAGAGGTCTAGTGCAATTTGAAAAGTATTATTTGCCACAATATTAACAAAAGTAAATAATCCTTTTCTAATTCTGCAATGGTACCATGAGGTACAAGATTATTTAAATCTTCTACTCTGTCTACAAGATACAGTTCTTAGTCATTCATTGCTTTTAGAAAGAAAGGTCTGTGAAAACCAAGCGTACAACTTAGTTTACTTTGTTTTGTTCTTACCTTTAAGCAACTAAACAGTTTTAATAAAGAAGTCAAAATTATTTGGGCAGTAGTACAAGCCAGCCACCGTCAGTTGTCAGTCTTTGATCCAAGAAACAGTATTGTCAAACCGGAAATTCAGTTGCAAACTAGAGTGGTACCCAAGACACAAACTAACAGGTCTCTAACAGGCCTCAGAAACTCCTAGAGCAGCAAATGAACATCTTTGCTCACATTAATTCTCCAAGGTTAAAAATGATCAGCCTAAAATCTGTTCTTCACCCATACTAATTCCAGAACTCATCAGGAAAGTAACTTTCAATTACCAATTTTACTATTTCAGTATTCAACATTTTTGACTGCAGATCCTTCAAAGGAGCATTCATATCAGAAACATTTGAAAAATATTTCATACTAGTTTTAAGGTAAGTTCCTCTAGATACCAGACTGCACAGCAGAACGGTCAGGCTTGAAAAGATGAGCTTTTTCCAAAAACTGTCATCTTTTTACAGGAAGAGAAATTCCTCCATAACTACTAAACGCTAGGGTGGAAAGGCACAGCTGAGGCACTTAAAAAAGGAACACTTGGCATTTGTTCCTTTCAAACTTTAATTGGCAAAACCAACTGATCTTACCTGTATAACTCTTCTAATTAGCTACTCCGCAGTTCTTTATCCTAATTATTAAATTACAGCAGCATCTGGGAAAAGTGTTAAATTTTGACTAACTTTGCATGAGGATTGATCGAGGATTCTTGCTGGATTACAAAATCCTTCTGCAAGCATTTTTTTAAGTTGTATGAAAGAAAGTCCCACTCTTAGTCTTGTTAGTATTCTTCTCCCTTTCTGTAAACATCCACACAAAAAAAGCAAGCAAGGACAAATGTATCGTTCCCTCCCCCCCTGCCCCACACACCCCATTCCCACTCTAATTTGGCCTGAATCAGTATTCCAGATCAGGTTTTTGTAACAGACAGTGCTAGGGAATTAGACATTACACTTTTTCCACAGACCTTAAGAGCTCCAGTAAAACTGGTTACAGAAGACTTTCAGATCTAAGCCCTACAGCCACCTGACACACCTTGTGACTTTTTGGAAGGACAACCTTCTTCCTTCCCTCCCACTGGCCTCCCCCTCTGGCTGCTATGAAGAGTTTAATCATCACTTCCACTCCCTGGCCTCTCCTGAAGATGTATTTTCTTTGTAAATGAATATTTAATCCTCCTACCCTCCCATGTACAGCAATAACAGCACAAGCAAAAACACGACAGAACTGGTAATGTCATTTAATTTTACTGCTGTCCAGCAGCAAATAATTAAAGACCCATCAGTATTAGTCTGAAGCTGAAGGCTGGGGGGGGAAACAAGCACTAGCAAAAAGACCTGGAGCAATCTGTCAGCAAAATCAGTAAGGAGGAAAAATGTCTTACAGTGAATAGTTAAAAAAATCAAACAATATATTATTTCATACAGTTTGAAATAAACCAATACGATAAAAAAATATTTCCCCTAGACTAAACAGTGAATTTTTCATGTTCCATCATGAACTTCCCATACTTTTGGCAAAAAAATTTGCTCGTAAGACTTTTGTAATCTAAAAGGTAACGAGGAAAAACTCCTGAGCTTGCAAAGTGAGCTGATAAGAACTTCACAAACGCTGTGTCTTCCTTTGAGGTTTACCAAGAACGCACATGTCGTGTATGCATTAGGATCTGGTGCACAGGAGAGGTGGCAGGGAAGAGCTACTGAAGCCCTGCCTCAGGCAGCAGCAGCACTGGTTAGCAAACTACCTCTGCAGAACCAGAAGAGTCTAACTACCCAAGAAGCCCGTTCAAGAACATTATGCATATCATGATATTAGTTTGGAGACTAGGAGGATAAAAAGCAGCAGATAAGAAAAGTGTTTGTCACAGCAGAACTTGGAGCCATTTAGATCTCTACACAGAAAATTGTGGAAGAGTTTCCTTATTTAGCTTCCATGTAGTTATCTTAATCATCAGTTACCTTTCTAAAACAGGGAATAAAGTAACGTCAAAAAAAGAAATGAAACCACATTTGAAAGTTTATTTCCTTTCACTTCTCTAATGTGTGAAAAGTACAAAGAAGTTATTCAAACTTTCAAAGCAGACAGATTTTCTTACTAATTTCACCATTCACAGCACCAGACTGACTGAATAACCACTTTCACCACAAAACTCAGCCCAAAACAAGTGACAGTGGTATAAGACTCTTCATGTCCAAAACAGGCCCCTGTAGTACGTGTGAACATTCTCAGTGTGTCTGTTCAATGAAGAATGCTGTGCATAAAGCAGACGGGTCCTTTCCCAGTACTAACAGATCATGGATAATCCCAGAACAATCGAAAACCCAAACAAAAATCCCCCAGACTCCAAACTCACAAAACAGTATTTAAATTCTCAGGCAAAAGAAAACAGAGCTGAAAAATCTGAAAAAAATCACTGCCAAACAGATCAGCACAAAATCTAAGTACTAATTTCTCACAATAGAAAAACTAAAATCTCTGAATTAGACATTCCACTGTGAGGCTTCAGCGCCTATTCAGAAAATTCATGTTTATAAATCCTATCTTCAGTAGAGAGTATGCTAATACACCCACACTACACAGTCCTCTTCAGGGAGTGATCTCCTATCACATATTGCTGTGCTCTCATCACCAGCAGGGTCCAGCACCTGCTCACCCCTGAAGAACCTCTGCTGTTACACAGATCCTCTTGGACACGACAGACACCCCACAGAGCCCCACAGCAGCTCCTGCTCCCGCCCCACACCTGTAACACCCCACGTTCAGGATCTCTGAACACAGCACACGCCAAACCCCTCACAGCTCATCCACAGCACCTCAGCACAGGTCTCCAGGAGCTGTGGGCAGTACAGCCACTACCTCATAACACACATCTCTAAACCCAGGCATTCTCCATCTATCTATATCTCTTTATATACATATTGCTCCAGCACTCCCATACATTGTCTACATACAGTGACTAAAAACAGATATGCAAGGCAAAGGACGTCTTATACGACAGAAGTTATAAACAGTAATGTCACAACTGTACCCAAACTACAGACCACAGTCCCACAGTCCTGCTTTAAGGTGATACATGCAAAAAAAAACCTGCATAAAAATATAAAGTATATCAACAGATCCTAACCTTTGCCTTTAGTTGGTTTCTTGGTGGGTGTGTCAGCTGAAACACTTATTTCAATATTATCTGGATCACCTCCTTCCTCTTCAATAGCCTAAATGAGACAAAAAAAATACCATTTTTAATGGCTTTCAGTGGAAAGCTGGACAGCTTGACTTCAGCAAAAGTCTGTAAGCCAAACAGTTCTTCCGACATCTCAAAAATATTTTGTAAAACACTTTGGGTTAAACCTTCCACTTAAAGCTGGAGAAGAGCAAAAGAGCACTAATGATAAAGGCTGACAGTTTCAGCTCTTAAAACGACACTTTGGAAGTACAGCTTATCAAGGATCCGCACGTTTCTCTTTAGAAACGTAACACCTGAAGGCCACAACGACATCTATAATGGCATTAAGGGCAGCTCAAAAACAGGACAGCGGGAAGCACAGACACCCCTCAGCAACAAGCTGCCCCGGGGCTCGCCCGACGAGCTCCGTCGCCCGAGGCGGCGGGCGGGCCGCAAGGCCGCGGGGCGAGCTCCGCCAG
>VZTF01009104.1:2429217-2485721 GCA_013397755.1 Cnemophilus loriae | reverse complement strand
TGGAGCGCGGCCGGCGCGCGGCTCTGCGCAGGCGCGGAGCGGCGCACCTGGCCCGGAGCGGCCGCCCCGCCTGGGGCCCGCCCCGCGCGTGAGGGGAGCGGGCAGTGCCGTGTCCCGGCAGCGCCGGAGCGCGGGGGAGCGCCCGCCTGCTGGGAAGGGTCTGGGGCGCCTGTCCTGCGAGGGGCAGCTGAGGGCGCTGGGGGGCTCAGCATGGAGAAGAGGAGGCTCAGGGGTGACCTTATCACTCTCTACAGCTCCCTGACAGGAGGGTGTAGCCGGGTGGGGGTCGGTCTCTTCCCCCAGGGAACAGCGACAGGATGGGAGCAAGTGGCCTCAAGCCGCAGCGGGGGAGCTTTAGGTTTGACATTAGGAAGAATTTCTTCACAGAATAGACGCTGGAACGGGCTGCCCAGGGACGTGGTGGAGTCACCGTCCCTGAAGGTGTTTAAGGAAAGACTGGACGTGGCACTTGGTGCCGTGGTCTAGCTGACATCGTGGTTTTCGGCCGTAGGTTGGACTCCATGGTCTCAGAGGTCTTTTCCAACCTAACTGCTTCTGTGATTCTTGCGTGTTCTGGCCACTGACTTGTCAGAGTTTAGGAAATGAAGAATTGATCTGTTTGTGTAACAGTTTTTTATTGGAAGTATTTCAGAAGTACAATACTAATGCTTTAAATTGTTACCAAAGTACCTCTTCTTCTGATTTATTAGGCTGTACTTGTACCAGGTAATGGAAGATGTTACCTCTTAGTTCCATTTCATTCATTTTCTGTAGGGAATGCTTGAAGTTATTTTGTCAATAATAGATGTTACAGCTCCTACTAAATCTTCAAATGAGGCAGAATCTGTAAATTTAAGTACCTATAAATTAATTGAAGTCACAACAGTCCTCTTGTTCTGTCTCTTCATTCAGAAATTACATCTAGATAAAAATGAAAAAATGAATGTTTTATTTACAAATCTCTGTTGAACAACCTTTTGTGCAAATTAAGTTCTGAATCCTAAAATATTTGTTACACCATTCTCTTTTTTTCCTTTCAAAGTGCACTTAGAAGTGCATTTCAAAATTACCTGAAGTAATACTTTAATTAAGTAGTTATCAGTTGACAAAGGGTAAAATCTATGTATTTAAAAGCTAGACATGCACAGAAGTCTTAAAGCACACGCTGGACTGATAATTGCATGTGTGTCTTAGCTATGTAATGCTGCTGTTGCAGTTGATACCAAGATCTTTATAAAAAGAACAATCTTACATAATAAATATTTCTGATTATGCTGTCTTTTGTGACAACATTTGTATTAACATCAAATATAATAGGATTGATTCTGAGGTTAATAGATGAACTCTACCTTAACTTTAGACTACAGAAACATTTTCGTGAGCGTATGAAAAAGATCTATTTTATTTTCACATAACCTTGAATTCAGCAGTGCAGCAAAATTTTAATCCGGGCTGTCAGGTTTACTGTGGTAAACTGTTGTGCAAATACTGTGTGGGTTCCAGTATTAAAGAAGGCAAGTTTAGTGTGTCTAATTTCTGGAAAGAAGATGAGAGGGATAACAAATACAGCACTTGCACTGGTTGTTAGGGATTTCTTGACATACCTAAACCTCACTGCTTGTTGGTTGATGTCATGCAGATGTTAAAGTTTCACACTTAACACCTCCCCTCCCCAAATAAAAAGCAACCAAGAGAGCCAAAGGTGACCTTACCTGGATTCTCAGTGATCCTCCTGCCTCAAGGCACAATAAACTATTATGAAAACAACCTCAAAGGATGTTTGCATAACCTGTTCTTAAAGCCTTAAATACAGATTCCACTCATTCTTCAGGCAGTCTAGTCTAGTCCTTAACTCTTCTTTTTCAAATGTGTGGATAAAATACCTTTTGCTGCAGTTTAGCTGATTTATTCCAAGTGAATATGGACAGTGTTCCCTTTCTTTTGGCAGCACCCTTTTACATAAATTAAGACTGTTACCATATTTTTGTTCAGTCTTTCTCTTTTGGTTTGGTTTTTTATTAAAAGCACAGACTATTTATTTTAATCAGTTGTGAAACACACGACTTCTTCTTGTTGTACCCCTCTAGCTCCCATCCAATCTTTGCACAACTTCCCAGAGTTACCTTGGTGGCAGCTCTTCAGATTACGCATCTCAGCAGAGTGGATGCCTTTTCCAACCTCATGAACTTGTTGATGTGTTCTGCTTGTGGTCCACTGCCTGCTGGTTTCTTTTCTGCAAGTTTATTGCAACAGTTACTCTTCTCTGTGCAGTTGATTTCTTGCTAAGTGCAGAGCTTTGCACTCGTGTTTGTAGAATCATCACCCCCTGTTGCAATGATTTCAAACTCTACTTTTACTTCCCCTCTTTGCAGTACCTCCCAGCCGGGTGTCAGCTCCAGGCTTATAAGCATGGTCTCCAAGCCTTTATGCAAAGAGACTGCCATATAGAAGTGTACAAGGAATTTTGTTTGATGTAAGTTTAATATTTGTGCAATTTGATATTAAACTGTTAATAGCGATCCTCAAAGTACAACCAGTTTTGCACCAAATTGGTGGATTTTCTGTCCAGATCAAATTTCCATATCTTTCTTATGAAAATGTCAATGAAACAGAAGAGCCTTGCTGAAGTGAAGATCTTCGGTTTATTTATGTCTGTAGAACCAGACATAAAAAACTAGGTTGGTTTGATAGACTGTCATGAACAAATCATATTGATTGTTATTTATCACTTTGTTATTTTCCAGGTATCTACAAATATTTCTGCATTCATCCGAGAATTTTAATCAAGTTGATTGCATTCTAATTTCCTGTTTGATTGTTGTGTTGTTGTTTTTTTTGAAGAAAAACTCTCCGTCCTTTACTAGTCTCTTGAAACATCCACTAGTTTTCAAAATAAAGGTTGTTTTATACAATTAGGTTCTGAAATTTGTGGAAAGGTTTGATTAGGAAATGGTAATAGACTTACAAAGAGGAGAAATGTTTGGCCCAGATATTTAAAAATTACAGACCTGTGCTCCTGTAAATTGTTTTTTGTCTACTTTGTATGTGAGACAGCTGGAAGCTGTGAATGTCCTTAGACTTGTCACGCTTTCCCCTGGGCTCTCTACCTTTGTGGGGTTTTTCTGTGTAGATTATCCCAGTTCCAGCTTCGCTGGCCAGTCTGTTCCCAGCCTCACACTGAAGCTCAATGCGGGACCAAACACCAGCTTTCTCATCTTAATAGCTTAATGCAGTTGGTACCCGCATTTTTAAATTAATTAAAACTGCAGTTTTAATGTGTTTGGGCTCTGTAAAAATAAAGGGATATTCCGTGTTTTTAAACATAGAGAAGTAGTTCTTGCCTCTTTTTTGTAAGGAAGCCTGGCTAGAGCATTCAACTAGAATCAACAGGCTGTCCCAGTTTCTTCCACACAACCACCCATTTGTCCATGTCCCCTTCTAAAAAAAGGAGATGTTGGTTTAGGAAAAGGGGAGGGGTTTGGGGCGCTGGAAGGTCACCTCCAAGTACGGTCCCTACAGTTAGACAGAACCCTGTCTCATTTGAAATACATTTCTCTTTTTTATCAGCAAAGATCTATGTACTTCTCTGCTTAACATACTGCTTCTTTAAGAACTGACTTTTGCAGTCTATGTTTTCACTCTTTACTTAACAACAACTCTAACAAACTTTTTTTGTTTGCTTCAGAAATCCAAGTTTCTAGTACAGATTTTTGGATCTACTTTGGGGGCTGACTACATGAAAGCTAGTTATTACAGGAATATATGATGCAGTGACTCAGTTCCTTTTTCAGTCTAACCCTTTTTAAAAGAGTGAGGCTGGGCTGATGCTGGATTAACTGAAATAGCAGGAAGAATCCTTTTTACTTTGAAAGACGCTGAGTCTTGTCCCAGTTCTCATGTTACATTGCCTGGTTGCTACAATTTTAAACGGCACTATTTCTCTCCTCTGTAGACAAAGCAAGAGTAACCATTTGAGACATTTCAGTGAATGCCTGACAATAGACACACTTTGAGATAAAAATCACCGATAATTTAATATCTCACTGCTATAAAAAATAACTTTTTCCACTCTGAATGTATAGTTTTCTTTTTGATGTATTATTGATGTAGTGCATGATGAGCAGCCAGAGGAAGGTTGTAGAAATGAATTTCTGATCTCTCAATTGCTCTCATTATAATTCTTCTACAGAACAGCAAGGAAAAGAACATAAATCCAATTGTAAACCAAATACAAATATTTTCCTATATTTTACCACTGAAACTATATGTGCATGGTAGAAAATAGCTATTGAATTTCTTAGTGTAAAGTCAGATCATTAAATGCAGGATGCTTTTGTTTGTTTTAAACCTAATTGCTCTAAAAATAGAGGATGATTCATCATTAAAACGCAAAAATGTATTTGGCCTCATTATTGTACAAACACTGAAAGAATAAATAGGAATACCTTGTGATCTTTCTATTAAGAGCTTGGTGGTGTATTTGTTTTTTAATAAGAAAAAGAACTATTAAAAATACTGTCAACAAACTAGCTATTTCCAAGTAATTATATATGCCACACCTTCTTAATTATATGGCATAATTATATGGCAACTTAAATACTTAAGCAGTCAGATAATCTCAGAAAGATACTGTGAGACCTTAGTAGGGATTTGCATAATTGCTGAAGTCATATGTTGTGAAAGTGCTGTTTCTAACCTTACAGAGCCTTATCAGGCTGTACAACATGAAATCAGACGAGTGACTGGTGGGTCACTTCTATATCAACGTTGTACTGTAATGCAGACTATTTTGTTTTTCCATATATCTTAAAAATATAAGTTACCTGAGGGGTGCATGTTATTTTCCAGAGCTTTTGAAAACTCTTTGATCAATCGCATTCGAAAATTTCCGTCAGAAAATGTATAGCACAGACAACCATCAAGTTTTATTTTTGCTTCTGCAAATGATCATTCTTTTCTTGTTTCCTAGTAGCAATTTTTCATAATATAAATCTTTCAGGATTTTTTATCTCTTCCCTATTTCTCCCATTTTCACTGGTAAGAGCTTCATCTGGGCTGACTGGAGCTGTGACTGTTTATCGTCCAAGTATCAATCCCACAGTTTTTGTGATCTAACACAGAAATGTTTCTGTATTATCTGGTTTTCTGTATCATCCTCACAACATATTACAAGAGGCTTTACATTTTATTAATATTACTAGTAATTGTAAATTGACTTGTGCAAACATTGAAATATATGCTTAAGTATGGTGCATAAGTACATCTGATGTAAATGTCAGGGATGGCCTGATGAACACCCTGGCTGCAGTGCCAGCTGCCCCCAGCAGTGTGCGTGTGGCAGATCCCCACGCCTGTCTGTGGGCAGCAGTTTTAGCGGTGGGCACTTTCCGTACTGTCCTGGCCACTAGCAGGCTTCAGCTAGCAGGGCTCAGGGCAGAGACAGCCCTTTGTGAGGCAGTGGCAGCTCGGCCCTTGGCCCCGTGCCCGGTGGGGCTGGGGCACTGCGCTCCAGGAGCTGGTATCTGGAAAAAGCTGTGCCTTGCTGTCATTCGGGAGCCGGCACACTGCTGCAGCGGCCCTGCACGGAGCTGCGTCCAGCCAGGAAGCCAAGCTGCTGAAGGTACCTCAGGATAAGGAGGTTGCTTTCTTTGTCTTTTTGCCAAAAATGTAAAGTGCAATCTCCTGCTGGCTGGCATGTTTTGATCTTGGATAAGATCGTTTCTTCTCCATGTCTTTAGTTCTGCCAGGCCCTGGGGTGTGCATACAAATGGTTTTGTTCAGCTGTAGTTAGAAGAAGTTGAAGAGTTCAATGTGGATTGATGACACCATAGCCTGAAAGCCATTCTGAAATTTGCATTAGTGATTTAGAATTATTCCATTTAACCTTTTGGTTTTCTGTACCTAAGATGTGTGGGAAGGAGAATCTTCTGGTTTGTTACAAGGAATCAATAATCTATTTTCAAGACAACTGTCTGTCTCTGCAAGATACAAAGATAATGGCAATAATAACTTTAATAAATACATGAAAGGGCATAGATAGAAGGTTGGTTTTTAAACCTAGTGAATAATTCTGGTCACTGAAGTGTTTTCTACATCACTTTTCCTTAAAAATTAGGTTAATAACCAATCAATAATGGACAAACTAATTTTTATCAAGAGTTTGTTTAAGGGTGAGCTGGCCCACAAATTACTAGATTCTTGTCAGCTGGTGGTCCATATTGAAATAGATATTAGGAAATCTTAGCCAATAAAGATCCTAGAAATTCTGTCTTGATGTTACAGCAAGGTCTACAGAATCATACACAGTTAGAACATTTAAAGATCATTTGGCCACTGTGACTTTGCACTGGGAGAAAATCAAGACTGACTGCATTTGCTTTTTAATTTGTGAACCAAAAATTTTAGCTGCTTGTTTCTGAAATGATCTTTTGTACGTCTTTCAGTTGGTGAGCATAGAATGACTCTGTACATTTTCTCTGCCAAGAAGTACCTTTCTGTCACCTTTGGCACGAGTGTTCAAACCAATTATTACGTAAATAGGTAAATACCTAACTAGTTGGTGTGGTTTTTTATTGGTATTAGTCTCTGATCAGCTTATTCACAATGCTGCTCTGTCTCATTTCTTAAAGTAATCCAGCCAAATTTTATTAGCTCCCTCTCGTATTATCTATACTGTGTTTTCTTGAGTGTCCCACTAAGATTAATCTTCCTTGGATACATATTTTTAAAAAAAGGTGCATAAAGTAGTTTTAAGACTACATCAGGAGTAATTTTTACAGTAGCACTGAAACCTCTCTCTGAAAATTATTTAGACTAAATTATTATACAGACATGTTTGCTTTTTCATGTCTACATCATGTTGTTGACTGATGGTCATTTAGTTAATTACATTGGTAATTGAAGTTCTCATCCAACTGCCTTTTACCTGACAAATACCCAAAACTTTGGTCATTAACATTCAAGTGCACATTCTTTATATTTGATATTTTTTGACTTTGCTTCTATTAGTCCTCAGGGTCATTCATTGTCTTGTTTTTTCCCTAGCTGATTTTTAGTAAAGTATTTCAACTTCGGATCTAGTGCTTAATGGAAAATATTAAAATTGTTTACACAGTCAAGCCACTAGTGACCTCCATGGAATGATATGACCTTCTTCCCACTGTCTGTTGCTATCTTCACGTTCTCCCCAGTTTCATTGGTTATTTCATCTGCGGCTCAGTGTCATTGTTTACCGGAATTGGCTGGATGTGACATGACTTAAAAAAAGCAAACTACCGAACACGACAAGAAATATCTAGAGAAAGGCAGCAAATGAATGCTGGATAACCTGTATTTTTGTCTTTATTGCGAACTGAAATGAATTATTGCTTCGCTCGTGGAACCACATGAAATAACCTGTGATCCTTTTTTCCGCCTTCACTCTATGTGGGTCTCACTTCTTCCTGTGTTTTCATTTCACACATAAAGCTGAAAAAGTCTTTATTTCCATATCATGTATGTGGTATAACACTTTTTGCATTTTGTACACTTTTGGACATATATTGAAGTAAAGTCTAATTTCTATGTTGTTTTATCCACTTTTGCTTTAAGGAAATTCCATTCAGAAAGTCATGTCATTAATAGTGTCAACATGCATTTTTTCCCAGTGACCATTTCTTTTGTAAAGATGCTTGCAGGTTGTTTAGCTCCTCTGCACGTAGGAACTGCTGTGCACTGATGACTCTGCGGTGGCAGTGCACAGACCAGACTGTGCCTTTCTGCTCCAAAGCCTTGCGTGTGTGCAGCTGTTGGTCACTGCGAGTATACGACCCTTGTCTATCCAGTGTTTCAGTCTGGAACTGGAATGTGTACCCTAACACTGATGAAACGTCATCCCTGGCNAGTGACCATTTCTTTTGTAAAGATGCTTGCAGGTTGTTTAGCTCCTCTGCACGTAGGAACTGCTGTGCACTGATGACTCTGCGGTGGCAGTGCACAGACCAGACTGTGCCTTTCTGCTCCAAAGCCTTGCGTGTGTGCAGCTGTTGGTCACTGCGAGTATACGACCCTTGTCTATCCAGTGTTTCAGTCTGGAACTGGAATGTGTACCCTAACACTGATGAAACGTCATCCCTGGCAAGAGACATCCTGGCCTTTGGCAGTTGCAAAGTTAGCAAACACTCAGGCTTGCTGNAAATTACTAGATTCTTGTCAGCTGGTGGTCCATATTGAAATAGATATTAGGAAATCTTAGCCAATAAAGATCCTAGAAATTCTGTCTTGATGTTACAGCAAGGTCTACAGAATCATACACAGTTAGAACATTTAAAGATCATTTGGCCACTGTGACTTTGCACTGGGAGAAAATCAAGACTGACTGCATTTGCTTTTTAATTTGTGAACCAAAAATTTTAGCTGCTTGTTTCTGAAATGATCTTTTGTACGTCTTTCAGTTGGTGAGCATAGAATGACTCTGTACATTTTCTCTGCCAAGAAGTACCTTTCTGTCACCTTTGGCACGAGTGTTCAAACCAATTATTACGTAAATAGGTAAATACCTAACTAGTTGGTGTGGTTTTTTATTGGTATTAGTCTCTGATCAGCTTATTCACAATGCTGCTCTGTCTCATTTCTTAAAGTAATCCAGCCAAATTTTATTAGCTCCCTCTCGTATTATCTATACTGTGTTTTCTTGAGTGTCCCACTAAGATTAATCTTCCTTGGATACATATTTTTAAAAAAAGGTGCATAAAGTAGTTTTAAGACTACATCAGGAGTAATTTTTACAGTAGCACTGAAACCTCTCTCTGAAAATTATTTAGACTAAATTATTATACAGACATGTTTGCTTTTTCATGTCTACATCATGTTGTTGACTGATGGTCATTTAGTTAATTACATTGGTAATTGAAGTTCTCATCCAACTGCCTTTTACCTGACAAATACCCAAAACTTTGGTCATTAACATTCAAGTGCACATTCTTTATATTTGATATTTTTTGACTTTGCTTCTATTAGTCCTCAGGGTCATTCATTGTCTTGTTTTTTCCCTAGCTGATTTTTAGTAAAGTATTTCAACTTCGGATCTAGTGCTTAATGGAAAATATTAAAATTGTTTACACAGTCAAGCCACTAGTGACCTCCATGGAATGATATGACCTTCTTCCCACTGTCTGTTGCTATCTTCACGTTCTCCCCAGTTTCATTGGTTATTTCATCTGCGGCTCAGTGTCATTGTTTACCGGAATTGGCTGGATGTGACATGACTTAAAAAAAGCAAACTACCGAACACGACAAGAAATATCTAGAGAAAGGCAGCAAATGAATGCTGGATAACCTGTATTTTTGTCTTTATTGCAAACTGAAATGAATTATTGCTTCGCTCGTGGAACCACATGAAATAACCTGTGATCCTTTTTTCCGCCTTCACTCTATGTGGGTCTCACTTCTTCCTGTGTTTTCATTTCACACATAAAGCTGAAAAAGTCTTTATTTCCATATCATGTATGTGGTATAACACTTTTTGCATTTTGTACACTTTTGGACATATATTGAAGTAAAGTCTAATTTCTATGTTGTTTTATCCACTTTTGCTTTAAGGAAATTCCATTCAGAAAGTCATGTCATTAATAGTGTCAACATGCATTTTTTCCCAGTGACCATTTCTTTTGTAAAGATGCTTGCAGGTTGTTTAGCTCCTCTGCACGTAGGAACTGCTGTGCACTGATGACTCTGCGGTGGCAGTGCACAGACCAGACTGTGCCTTTCTGCTCCAAAGCCTTGCGTGTGTGCAGCTGTTGGTCACTGCGAGTATACGACCCTTGTCTATCCAGTGTTTCAGTCTGGAACTGGAATGTGTACCCTAACACTGATGAAACGTCATCCCTGGCAAGAGACATCCTGGCCTTTGGCAAAGTTAGCAAACACTCAGGCTTGCTGCTATGTGAGACCCTTCCCAAAGCTGTGGTGTTTCCTGTGCTGTCCGTGTGACACACGGCCTCTGTACGGGACAGGTTCCTGCAGTGTGTATGGACATCGGTAATGTAGAGGGGGAAGGCTCACCTCATCCCGAGACAGTGACTGCATTGTCTAGTAAAGGCAAATAAATTCCTGTTTCTAAAGAGCTGGGATGGGGAATTGGGATTTGTTGGCATTTCTTTGCAGCCGCACCTGTCACTGGCTCCAGGACAGGCAGCCGTGAGACGCTGCGGTGTGAAGGGAAGGCACAGAGCTGGGCAGAAAACTCATGCTTTTAGACAACTCCTAGAATGGGACATCACAGGAAGGGTCAGGTTGGAGGGGACCACAGTGGGTCCCCCTCTGGTCCGACCTCCCTGCTCAAGCCGGGTCATCCCACAGGACACGGCACAGGATTGCGTCCAGTTCTCGGATACCTCGGCAGCCTGGTCCAGTGCTCGCTCACTGCACAGTGAAGACGTTCTTTCTCAGGTCGGGTGGAACTTTCTGTGCATCGGTTTCTGCCCGTTGCCTTGTGTCCTATTGCTCGGCACCACCGAGCAGAGCCTGGTCCGTGCTCTGACAGCATCGCTTTTGATATTTACACACAACCGCGTAAATGCAGCAGCAGCGAAGACACCAGGGCCATGCCACCCGCCCCGCCCCGTCCCGTCCCCGTCCCGTCCCCTCAGGAGCCCGCGCTGTGGCGACGCCGCCGCCCGGCAGGGGGCGCGGCGGGAGGAGGGGCGCGCGCCGGCGCGGCTGCGCTTTGCGGGCGGCTGTAAAGCAGCGCCAACTGTCGCGCTGCGCTGGGCAGGGAGCGGCGGGGGCTGCGCCACAACAGAGCGGGGCCCGCCCGGCGCNCCGCGCCGGGCAGTGCCGCGGGGTCACTGCGGCGCCCACCGGGGCCGCTTCTACCCCTCGGCCCTGCGCAGGGCGCCGGCGGCACCCGCCCCTTCCCCCGCGGCCTCGCTGTCTCAGGTACGGGGGGCGGCGGGGACCCCGCGGCCGGGGCCGGGGCCGGGCGGGGGCTCCCCCGCTTCCCCCGCCCTGCGCCCTGACGGCAGCGGTGACCGGCGGGGCTGTGCGGCGGGGGGGAACTTCACGCAGAATGTATTTTTCCTTTTTTATTCAGCGCCTCGTTGACGCACAAAGCAGTGTCTTCACTGCGGGCAGCCGCAGCACTCTCTGGGGTTTTGTCACAAATTTGTCACAAATTTTCCGCTTAGGGAAATGAGTTTCTATTTCTGTGCGTAATAGGGTTTGTTATGACGTCATTTGTTTTGTTTGTGAAGTTAGTGTTCTCTTAACCCATGTTAAAAAAAAAAATCACCATTTTCAGGTGTTTTTTTGCCTGATAAACAAGGAAGTAACGTTCATTCAGAAGTGTAGGCCAGGAGCTTCAGAGGTACGTAGGCTTGTCTCTGTTGCACTGGGCAGGTGTTAAGGGTCTGTACTTTTTTAAGTGTCTGTGTTCCTGTGATTAGGGCTGAGCATTCATTCACGGAATTTTCATGTTGTTTGAGTAAGCCTTTCCATGGCTTGAAGTGGTTTTATTAAATCATAAGCAAGGCCTGGTTGCTTTAGCTGTTTAAATGAGACCCTTAATTCGTGATACCCAGGTATTTCTCCAGAAGAGGACGTAATGCAAGAGGTAAGAGTTTGCTGTAATTAGACTCATTAGATTCTAATGCAGTTATTTCAGAAACAAAGATTTGGCCAAAAATATAAGAATTGACTGCTCAGTGTGTAGACCTGGGTTTGTCATGGTATCTGTATTATAAACTATTACAGGAAAGCTGGGTTTTCAGGTGCAGAATAAGGTCTTACGTTGTCTTTGTTGTAACTTGTAGAAAATTCCAAAGGTATATTAATGCTGGATACTTAGTAGAAAGCTTTTGTAGGAAAACTAATGTTTAAATAGTAAGAATGCTTTGCTACTGTTAAAACCAGAAATTACATCTTCTGGTTCACATATCCATAGCTCTTGCTGTCAGAACTACTTACGCAATTTAAGTGTTTTTACACTTACTTTTTTTTGGATAAAGGGACTGTCTTGGGGCAGGGAGGGAACAGAAGCAAGCGCTGTTAGGATGATTCTTGCTGATATGCAAGGATTGATAGGGAAAGAAGTGATCTTGGTTCATTTGATAGAGTGAACATTGGTCACCTGTCTTGCACGCTCATCCATAGTACAGAATCAGCTATGGAATTCATTAGGTGAGAGAGGCTGTAAGCACGTTTTACGTTTCACTTTAATTAAATAATACTGTATAAGACACCAAGCCTTTTGTTTTAAAACTACTCTTGAAGTCCTGCATATTTAAAAATCTGGTGTTTTTTATTGATGGTTGCAGCCCTGGCAGCTACAGCTGTGGTTGTTTGTATCTGGTATTGGGAGCTTGAGGGTGAACAACAGCTCACAGTATTCATGCATATTTTGCATGTTCTTTCAAAATATGGAGGAGAACACCCTGACCTTTCAAAAATATGTCTTTATGAAGCAAAGGCTTTTGTAAAAGTGTATTAAGAGTGTATCTTACCACGACTGTGACTCGCACTTTATCTTTGAATTAGTAACTTTGTTGACCTACATAACCAGATCAGTTATAGCAATTGATTTTCACTGGAGGTGGCTGTGTTTCAGTAACATTTAGCTGTCAGCAGTTGCTGCCTTCTTTTTCCAAGATGTACAATCTTTCATTTCAGTTGTTTATATTTCCTCTAATGGTGAAGACATTCTCTTGAGAAGATAGAGGTGATAGTGCCCTCCTCCATAGCTGTTGAATTATAGAGGCTTATGTGTCAAGCAATTGAATAAATAGGGAAAGATTGAGGAGGGTATGATGATGCTGAGATGGGGAACAGGATGATTTAATTCACGTGTAAACAATGGGGATTGTACAGGGAGATGGATTTGCCGTAGGCAGACATTGTATAAAGAGTTCCTCTCAGCTTTCCTTATGTGCAACCTCCTTTAAGTGAGTTGTCAGCAAAATTTTGGGTTGGTGAAAGAAATATTTTCTTTTCTTTCTTTCCTTCAGCCCTATTAGGGTTCTCTGCTAGGCCTGACCTGAGCCCACCCAGAAAAACACCTGTTCTTAACCTTGAAGGAAGTTCAGTAGTTAAAGACTTCAGCTGTGGATACATTTCGTGTTTCTTACAAGAGCAGTGTAAACTCTGGAAGCAGCTACACTGGCAAAACTTAGGAGACTGCAACTTAGAGTAATTATCCTATCCTTACTTGTACATATATCCCATACAACATTACTCAATATGCACTTTTATAAATCTCTTTTCAACCTTATTGACGTGCAAACAGCCAAAGCGCTACAGATCTGCTGATAAAACAGGATTATTTTGATGTTTTATATAGTTTATGCTATTTGGAAAAGGAATTGCTGTAAATTAAAATGATGTCTTCCTTGCTAAGTGTTTACCAAGTGAAATCTGAGAAGTCTGGTTCATGGCTTTACTAGCAAGAGGCCAGTAAGGGCTATTTGCTTCTGTCATTTTTTCTTCCAGTATAGTTTAGTTCTAAAATTTGACTGCTGTTAGGTAAAATGTTTACCTTTGGCTCTACTGCGTGCAGAGTGGACAAGTCTGCTGCAGTGTCCTTTCTTCTGAAACTGGCAGATCTACTCAGTTTAGTATCTGTAAAATTCCCTACTTCTCATAGATTTCCTGAAGAACAGCATAAAACTGTCCTAATGGTTAATTTCACGATTCTCACTTGAAAGGCTCTTACTAGCAGCTGTGGCAAAGATCATGTTTCACTTTGCTCCTCAAAGCTTTATCAAGAAGTGTTTGCAAAATGACACTACATCAAGAAGAGTTACACATACCTCGAAGGTCAGAAATGCCAGGGGGACTAAGAAACAATTTTTAAAATAATTTTTGATGGCTGTGTAACTCAGAACTTCACTAGCTGTCTTGGGAAGCAAAATTCCTACTTAAGATCTTAAGTTCTGATAAAAAAATGCATTTTGTCATGCTTTATGAAGCTACAACTTTTTATTCCCAAGTTCATTGCTGCTATGTTTGTCTTGGAGTTCACTGAAGCCAAAACATTCCTAATTGCCAAATCATAATGCTTCTATCTCAAACTCATGATTTTCATAGTGTTAATGTAGCTAACTGGTTTAAACCTAGGACAGAGCAGAGAAATGTCTCGACTGAAGAATGTGCTTGTGAGCACCATGTTTGTCAAATCCACCTGCTTGCATCCATCGTGCAAAAGCAGACAGATTCCTTGTCCAGGTGGGTGTGTGCGTGGTGATGCTTGATTGAGGCTGGGATTTCCTTGGGTGCCATATGGCCTTGGGCTGACTCGGTGTACTGCAGGACAGCTCACCTGTGCCAGGAGGGCTCTGTGCAGGACAGCTCACCTGTGCTCAGAGGGCTCCGCAGGACAGCTCACCTGTGCTCGGAGGGCTCTGCAGAATTGCTTAGCTCACCATCTAACATGAGGTGCCTCCAGCTGCACATGCTCTGTGCATTTTGTCTGTTCAGCTGGAGCCAGGCCATAGATCCTGTCCTGAAGACCTCTTCTGTTTGTGTGCTGGGTTCTGTTGGAAGAGGTGAGACAGACACTTCAGTAGTCTCTTCCTAGGAGTACAGTGCTGTTAAGTCTCAGAGGTGAATGGTGACGTGGCACAACAGAGGCATTCTGTAGGTGTCCTAGAGGTGGCCTGAGATTTCTGTTATAAGATAATTGCTTAATGAACTGAATTGACTTAGGCATCAGGTAGCAAACCTCAAAGGTCCTAGAGGAATGCTTTTTCAGGGATAAAATTAAGGAAACTGCTGGTCCAGCAGTTGGATACTGTTCATTACAGTGCTTGACGGTACAGTTACTGTGCTCTGGCTTTGAGATGGCTTTGCAAAGGTTAGTAAGGGTAGTACTGTACTTGAAGTAACATCGTTTCACTTCTAGAAAAGACTTTCTAAGCCAGTGATGGTCCCTAGAATTGCCTGCACGGAGTGGATAAGCCTCCCTGCAGTGCTGTGGCTCATGTAGCAGTAGCACCTCTGTAAAGCACAGACAAACCGTTGTGTCTGGGGTGGATGTAGGGGGCTGGCTTTGGGAGTCTGTAAGCAAGAACCTGTTTCCAGAACGTTATCATGCAGTTAGTAATTCATACTATGTATGTTATTCTGAAATACTGTACCTTTCTGTAGGGCAGAAGATAAATATTCTGCTTGGAGAATTCTCGAGTAATTTTCATTCAAAAATGGACTTATCACCATGGCTGCATTAAAGCACAGAAAGGAAATGGAGAGTGGTTTGCAATGGTATTTCATATTGTCCTGTGAACAAAGATACATAATATCAATGCAAACATCATAGAATTTCAGATTACCCTCTGATTGTTGCTGTTTTATAAAATGCATAGATCCTTAACTTACTGGTTGCTTTATTTTCTGTCAAAGATTAGAAGACCAATATGTAGGATGTTAAAATTTAGTAGTTAAAACAAGCTTCAAACAAGCTGTTTTTCTGATGAAGTGATGAGAAGTGAAGAACAACCAAAAGTGAAGAAGAATGCAGTAAAGTTTTGAAATCTGATTGCACTCATTTTCCTGATGGTGGAACTGAATAGTAGATGTTTTTCTTCTTGTTACTTACTCTGCGTTGTACAGGCATATGGGTTGTCCCTGCTTGATAGAAGTGAAATGGATAAGGCAGGACTACCTCTTGTAGGAAAATGAGTGGGGGTTTTTTTGTGATCTGCTCAGTGAGTTCCTTGTTTCGTTGAAGCAGCCGGGCATGATAGTGCTGAGACTGGATCTCCATGGGATTGAGTTGGGGGTCCAACTTCTGAAGTGGCTCTGAAGCCTTCTGTCAGCCTCCGGTGTGTCAGGGGCATGCAGGAATCGGTCGTGCTTGGCTGCCTGCCCGTGAGATTGGAAAGTAGCAGTGCTTAGGTTTTCTCACTTTGTTGAAGGCCTTGTATGAATTTCATAACCTTTTTCATTTTCCTGTTTCTTGATATATCTAATGGAAAAGCCTTGCTGAAAGAGTAAGAATACATCTTTTTAATGAGAGGAAAGAAAGGTTTTCTCATTAATTTAGCAGTACGAGTATTAGCTTGTCAGAGTGAAAATAATGTTAAAAGTAAAATCTGATACAAGCCACATATCAGGGAAGGGAATTAGTTTTAAAAGTTAGTTGGGAGTTCAGTGACAATGTAAACATATGCAAACAAAACAAGAGTTAGGACTGAATAAAGGGACTACAAATGCA
Source organism: Cnemophilus loriae (assembly GCA_013397755.1). Classification (NCBI taxonomy): domain Eukaryota; kingdom Metazoa; phylum Chordata; class Aves; order Passeriformes; family Corvidae; genus Cnemophilus; species Cnemophilus loriae. Next base: position 2,469,538 of record VZTF01009104.1, on the reverse strand, counting down.
AGGAGATTTTTTCTAGGTGGTGAAGGGAGTTGACTGTATTTCAGAATGTGGCTGAAAATACATTTTCAGGGTTATGATATATTAGGTCACATGTATTCATCAACCAAGTTTATACCAAAAAACTGAGTTATATGTTATATAATGAAGCATTTTACTGTTTTATAATGCTTTAATGCTACATACTTTTTGATTGCTTATAAAGAACTTAATTATTAATGACAAAATCCTTTGCTCCATCTTATAACTCAAATGTGTTTTGCTTTGACATGTGATCACAAATTTGCTGTAAAGATCTCTTTCAGCTTGTTTTTTGACTTAGCTATTTCCAGGGACTTCCCAGTTTGCATGAATTTTCTTGCACTGCTCTGTGTCTTGGAATCATAATTATCAATGGTTTTAAGTGGTGAAAAGAATAGATAAAAGTCATGTGCACTTCATGATTCTAAATAGTCATACACCTGAGAGGGGAACTTAGAATAATTATTTATAGTTTTCAGGTAGCTGTCTTAACAGCTCTTCATTGAGTCATAATGGCTTAAAAGAAGATAGTAGATCAAAACTTTGAGGGAAACATAGGGGACTAAGTCAATAGGCAGATGTTTTTATTAGGAAGGAGGAACACTAATGCTGATTGAGCTTACCTACTTCATCTTGCTGCTTTTTGAAGAAGCTTCTGAGGACTACTTTTAATTGGAAGTAGATATTGTAGGAACTTCTGTATGTTTTAACAGCAGATGATCTCATTCTAATGACTTAATTATTTGCATAGTATTTTTGTAGTCCCTCTTAAATTTTGTCTTCTGTGCAAAAGAATGTACTATGGGTATTTAGAGATAGATAAATGAAGATATTTAAAATGGATTGAAACCCAGTCCAGCTTTTGTCTTTTTTTGGTTAAATTTTTGTTTGAAAGTTTGTAATAGTAGTGAAGGAATGGATTATTTGTCGTGGTTGATTGCTGTCATTCACTTCAAAACCATTCCTGTTTAAACTGTTGTGTAAGTTTGTAGTTGGAAGGCAGCAGCTCTCCTGTGAGTAAGCAGTCCTTCAGCCTCTATACTGGTTAGCAGAAATTAAGAGTTCTTGATCACTTGGATGGATTTCCATGGTTGTAAGAGTAAAAATATACAAAATGTTTGAATCTATGTTAACTGGCTAGTGTACATAGGCTGCCTATTGGAATAAAACTAAGCCAGTAGATAATGTTTCAGATGCAGTAGTTTTCGCTGTGTGGTAGTTCCAGGTTTTTGTCATCTTACAGAAGTTTGAGGTTTCTCAAAGTATAAATGTCATTGCTCTGATTTTTTTGCTGTAACTTAAATAACTGTATCTGTATTTCAGCATGGTGGCCTCTGCACTAAAGTAAACAGAGCTTATGCAAAGATAATCACATTCAGCATGCAGAATTTTCATACTGATGGAGATTCCTCTGCTTTAGTTTAACAGTAAAAAGGGGGAGGAGCACTCCAGTGAGTAGAACAGAATCCTTTGTAAATCAGCCCCTATTGTGTTCACATAATGAGAAAATGTTCAGATTTTTGTTTCTTAAAAAAATTAAGGGGTCAATTCTCTTTGATTCTGAAGTTGCCATGTTAAAAGGATGGCAAACAGTTATGTATAGGCTGGACATATACTATATGCTGGTAAGTTATGACTGTTCAAAGATAATAAGCTTTCTGAATAAAATAATTTTTCCCCAAAAATGAAATATTTTTGTGGATTTCCTAAAAAAACTTGTGATGAAATACAGGGTTTTTGTGGCAGGGTCTGGGCTGCTTTTGGACTTGGATGAAGACTGACTAGACTGTGTTGTATTTCTGTAAAACAGTGGTGCATAAATAATAGAGCTAAAAGGTGACCTTGGGAGGATCAGAAAAAGGACTATGTACTGCTTGTTCTCTGTGTGCTTGTGGAACAGGAATGCTGTATTCCTGTCCTTATTAGAAACTGGATAAAATGGAAGTCTTGGTCTTAATTTTTTCAAATAAAGATGATGCAAGTGTGTGAGGGTATGTGCAAGCACAGTGAAGACTGTGTAAGAGCTGGAGCTGAGAAGAGTAGACAGCAGAGCTCCACAGCTTTAGTAGCCTTTGTTTGCTGTGTAGACTTTTTGCACTCCTTATGTTTATTCTGAGTTTTTTTCCAATTTTGCAACTTCTTTTTTCAGCCACCTAAGAAAAAGGTAGCCTGATATGGTGCATTCAACTAAACTGCTATAAGTAGTAGTGCATTGATGAAATAAGACCCCTTGTCTATACTGGCAAGAAGAGGTTTATTCCAACTTGCATGAATAAAGCTTTTGACTTGGATGTGAGACATGCCTATCTGCTGTAATTCCAATAGACAACAGCAACCCTTTCTTATCACAGCATATAGGACTCATGTTTAACAGTAATTTTTACAAATGTTTGTAGGATTTCCAGTGAGAACATTCAAATGGGGCTTTTCAGCTGGGATTCAAGGATCTAAAAGGTTCTTGATCTCCAGAAAGATCTTGTGAACTTACGGCTTCTTTAGGTGTTAGTTCTGCAGCATAGATGCCTTTTGCAAAGTTTGTATTCCAGTTTACATTACATGGAGTGGAGTAGTTGTTAGTCACTTATGGCTGTGCAGAGAGCACAGGCTGCCTGGGATGATGTGTCAGTTTATACCCATTGCAAACTGAAATAAGTAATTCTTTAGGGTCTCTTGGGAACAGCTAGCTCACAGCTGCTCCTGAAAGCATCAGTTTGTGAAACAGTCTAAAAAATTCTTACTTAAATCTGTTCTGTAGTCTCAATCTTGCATTGATATGTTCTATGACAGAATAAATGAGAGCCTTGAATACTAGCACTGCATGTAAGAGTGCCTTAGCATTTTGAAGAGTTTGGAGATTCAGTCAGAGGATTATGGACCCGAGTAGGCAGGGCTGCTTAACCTGCCCCAGATCACAGAATCATCATAGAATCGGCTGGGTTGGAAAGAGCCTTAAAAGTCATCTGCTGCTAACTTCCCTTCCATGGACAAGGACACCTTCCACTAGACCACGTTGCTTAAAGCCTAGCTTTTCCATGAACCCATCCAACTTTTCCTTGAACTCTTCCAGGGGTGGGGCATTCACAGCTTCTCTGTGCAACCTTCCAGTGTCTCACCACTCTCACAGGGAAGAATTTCTTCCTCATATCTAATCTAAACCTGCCCTCTTTTGGTTTGAAGCTGTTCCCCCTTGTCTGGTCGCATTACCTGCCCTTATCAAAAGTCCCTCTCGAGCTCTCTTGGGGCTCCTCTAGGTATGGGAAGGTGCTGTAATGTCTCCTTGGAGCCTTTTCTTCTCTGGGCTGAACAACCCCATCTCTCTCTGTCTGTCTTCATAGGACAGATGCTCCACCCCTTGGAGCATCTTCATGGTCCTCCTGTGGTNGTTTGAAGCTGTTCCCCCTTGTCTGGTCGCATTACCTGCCCTTATCAAAAGTCCCTCTCGAGCTCTCTTGGGGCTCCTCTAGGAATGGGAAGGTGCTGTAATGTCTCCTTGGAGCCTTTTCTTCTCTGGGCTGAACAACCCCATCTCTCTCTGTCTGTCTTCATAGGACAGATGCTCCACCCCTTGGAGCATCTTCATGGTCCTCCTGTGGTCTTGCTCCAGCAGCTCCACATCCTTATGCTGGGAGCCCGAGAGCTGGGCACGTTAGTCCAGGTGGAATAGAGGGACAATCCCCTCCCTTGACCTGCTGGCCTCGCTTCTTTTGAGCCAGTCCAGGATACGATTGACATTCTGGGCTGCAAAGACACAGTGTCATGCTTCTCATCCATTAACACCGTCTGAAGTCCTTCTTCTCAGAGCTGCTCTCACTCTTCTCTCTGCCCAGCCTGTATTTGTACTTGGGATTGCCCCAGCCCAGGTGCAGGACCCTGCACTTAGCCTTGTTGAACTTGGTGAGGTTCATGCAGACCAGCCTCTCAGGCCTGTCAGGGTGCCTCTGGGTGGCTGTTGTTGCTGTTTCTAGATAGCTCAGGTGTTTTTCATGACTTCATGCATGTTCCGGCTGTGCTGCTTAGGCAGCCTTATTCCACTTAGGGCATTGATGCTCATGTTTTCTTAAGCAGCCTTTTGCTAGTTCAGCACATCTTGCTGTAAGCTGTCAAGTATCTACTATAGCCTTATTCAGCTGAGGCATAAAAACTCCTGATATTCGGTACAGTAAAGAGTGTTTCAGTGGTTATTGTGGTGGGAACCAAATTGTTTCATCACTCCCTTTTGGGAATTTAAACCAAAGGCAGAGATGTCAGATGAAGCAGATTGAACATGGATCTGTTCCTGAGGTTACTGTAGTCTGTGTTGTCCAGTACAAAAGTATTTCTTTGAGGCTAATGTTATACATTGGCAGCTTTATATTTTGGCAGGGGGGGGAACCTGCCCAGTACTGACTGCTGAGGGAACATACAATATGATATACTCAGTTTCTGTCATAGGGTAAGAGTCAAAAGTACATGGACTGAAAATAGCTTTGTACACTGTACTGCTAATGTGTGGTGGTTTTTAAAAGAGACTCAAGGTAATAAATGGATTTTTATTACTTTGCCCCAAAATAATAACAGTTCAAAATCTCTCATGTTTCATTCCTTTTTATGTCAGAAAAGAACCATGAATTCTAAGTAACTGACTTTTATAGCTCAGTTGGCCCCATACTATACCATGTATTGTGTTGAAGTATTTACTGTCCATGTGTTCTGCTGCAGGGAAGGATACAGGCCTTATTTAAGCATGCATTTTAGTTGATGGCTATGGGAGCTATTTAGCCAAAACTCAGGTAACTTCTATAAGCAGTAGCCTGTAACAGCCATGCGTAAGTATCAGTAAAGCAGACATCATCTGTTTTGCAGGTGACCTACGCCAGTATTTGCTCTGTGAAAGTGATAATGTTTTCACTGACCTAAGAACTTCCCTTCCATGCACATTATAAGAGTTCTGTCTTAATGAAAAATTACATTGTGAAGGAGTGCTTTTAATGTTTTGGAACAGTTGTATTTCAGTTACTGTTGTTTTGCAATTCCCACTGGGGGGTTAGTCCTAGTAGTAAATGGGTTTTCTCTTATTTCAGCTTTGCTTTTGAAAAATCAAATGCTTCTTTTCTTGATGCTTATCTGTTTTATTTTCTAGGCCTTTCTTAAATCTTTCCATGTCTAAATGGACTCCTGAATGTAATATAGTTTATACTCTAAAAGCGGATATGAAGAGTGAAGTTCCTTCTGATGCACCAAAGAGACAGGAGAGTCTGAAGGGGATCCTCTTGAACCCTGAGCCTATTGGGGAGGCCAAAAGCTTCACTGCAGAAGTTGAAATGATTGCCAGTAAAGTAGGGAATGAGTTCTCTCACTTGTGTGGTGATTCTCAAAAGCAAAAAGACATGAATGGCAACCATACAGACCAAGAAAAAGGTATTGTGGTGCGAAAAAAACGCAAGAGCCAGCAGGCTGGTCCTTCATACACTCAAAACTGTCCTGATAAAGAAAATAAAGGAATCTTAGGATTGAGACAGCATCTAGAAACGCAGAGTGAAGACAATGATTCTTCGTTTAGTGACTGTATCTCTTCGCCTTCATCTAGCTTGCATTTTGGAGACTCAGACACAGTAACATCTGATGAAGAAAAAGATGCTCCTGTGAGACACCCTCAGGCAGTGTTGAATACTCCAAGCAGAACTCACAGTGCAAGGTCACAAAAGTGGCCTCGGACTGAGGCAGACTCTGTACCCGGGTTATTGATGAAAAGGCCCTGTTTTCACAACAGTTCTTTAAGAAGACTTCCATATAGGAAAAGAGTTGTGAAAACAAGTTCATCACAGCGGACACAGAACCAAAAAGAACGAATTTTAATGCAGAGGAAAAAGCGGGAAGTGTTAGCTCGGAGAAAGTACGCTTTACTCCCCAGTTCTAGCAGCTCCAGTGAGAATGATCTCAGTACTGAATCTTCTTCCAGTTCATCTACTGAAGGGGAGGAAGACTTGTTTGTGTCACCTGGTGAAAACCACCAGAACAGCACAGCAGTTCCTTCAGGTAAGACTGAATTCCTGAGGTATTTTGTATTAGTTATCTTTCATCGTGTAAAATAGACTTTTTTTTATAAGTTCTTTGAAGCAGGTTTTGTTGAAGTTAATACTACAAATAGACTTACTGCAAGTAGTGTGAACATTACAACATAAATTATTGATGGGAAAAGTACATTTGGATCTTACAGTAGAATTCTAGCAAATCTAAAATCTTGAATGTGAAAGTTAATGGTTTCTAAAGAACATAGTAGAAGGTTGCTCAGTCTGATTAGTCACATGCTGCTGAGTTGATCCATTTTTCTTTTTTTGCTGTTGAATTGTATTCAAAATTTTAGCTTTGAACTGATTGTGGTAATAATTCTGTTTTCAGAATGTAGGAATATCTGCTAATATTTAACTGTACTTGACAGTTTAGAAAAATATGAAGAAAAAATGTCCATTGTTATAAGAGCTGAAATACAAGTCAGTTGAAGGTAGCTTTAGTACTGAGATAGTAAGAGAAAAGTATTGTATATATACCAGATGTTATTACCTAGATAAACTCAATGCAATGCACTTGGTTTACAGTTACTTCTCTAATATGTCTTGTCACAGCATCTGAATGCTTGAGTGCTTGGAGGAAGACTTTTTGGGGGATGTTTTTGTTTTGTTTGGCTTGTTTTGGATGTTTTTTCCTGGTTTGTTTGTTTGTTGTGTTTTTTTGTTATTTGTAGATTTTTTGGACTTGCTTTCATGTTAAATTTGCCAAGTGAAAGTAGTTGTGCATTCTGTTTTAGTTCAGCTTTTTAGAGAGCATGGGGAAGTAGATAGAACACAGCATGGTGTTAATCTGTGCAACCATGTGTTTTATCCGGTGACAAATATGTCTTAATAAGTGAAACCATATCTCAGACTGTGCTGATCATTCCTCTAAGAAAATGTGACTGAAAATACAAGGACAGGTTAAAAAAAAGGAAGTGTGAATATTCATGTTAAGGCAGGATTTATGCTTGAACAGAACCAGAGTACTAAAGGCTAGATTATTGCTTGTTATTCGTTGCAGTAGGAAATAATTTCTATGATGTTTAAATACAAGAAATAAAATCTGTAATGCAAAAGTCTTACTTACGCAGTGCTAGGGCTGGGCATATATAACTCCAAAACAGAAGAATTATTGCACAGCCTTAATTATCTTGATGCGTATTTGTGGGAATAGAAATTAACTAGGCCTAAAAAAGTTACATTTGATATGCATGCTTAAGCATATTGAAGAATATGATTTGTAAATAATAAATATGTGGGGATATGCATGCATTTATATGCAAAGCTAATTTGAGAAACTACTGTGTTAACACGTTTGTTTCCAAGTTAATGGTTTCTTACAATTTTCAGAGAGAATGGAGTTTTAGGTAACTGGAAAATGATGTAGGATCAATAACAACTCTCCTTCCACACAGATGTGGAAAAGTCCAATGGCTTAATTTTTATACTACTAAAAAAGTACAATTAAAGGAATTTTTTATTTTCATGTCATGAATGAAAAAATCGATTAGTTCTGCACCAGTTAATTTTAGATTAGAATACTGACATGAGTTGTAACTGAAAGATTGTGTCCTGTCGTGCCTTCACTCCGGGACCAATGCTTGCAGGGAGCTGAAAAGCAATTCTGGCTTAGTGTGTGTGAATACTGTGGGGGTTTTTCCAGTGGAAATAAATATTGATGGAAAGTTTTTTGAGTGTTTTGTTTACATTGCACGTATAATGGGAAGTTGAGCAGACATCCTCTGTGAAAGTGTCCTATTTTTAGCAAGATAAAAATGTGATTAACATTTTTTGTAGCTTTGTGTTGTTATGTAAGGCATTTCTGGTTATTGAGTTAATTAGGACAGGAATGGGGCCAGATGGAAAAACAGCTATGCAACTTCTCTCTACAGTGAGCAAGCAGGGTTTCTATATGAGGAAAGGCTCGTATTGATAGTAATGCTACACGAGCTTGTTTATGTTAGGGAAAATTTCTTTGCTCTACACTGGCACGTGTCTGCTGAATTTACAGTGTACTGAAGGACAAATGACTTCTGCTGAGAATATGAGGCCTGGGGCATATATGTAAAAGTACTAGGGGACAGACTTAGGAAAGGAGGAGAATAATAATTAGAAAATGCAGTTTAAAAAGATGTGGTAATAACTGATTTTTTTAATAAGCAGGCTTCAAAGTGATGTGATTAGACTTGCAGCCTACTGAATTAGTATTAAGGATATTGCAGAAAATCTCTTTGCTTTGAATGTTGATGTTTAACTAAAGATACAGTGCATTTAAAGAACTAGTAAATTTAATTAGTTTAGACTGTTCTGGAAAACATTTCTTTTTGATTGTTGCAAGAAATTAGAGTAACAGACCTTTTTCACCAAAGAAGTACTTAGTAAGTAAGTTCTTATAATTAATAAAATTAACTTGACTAATTTTGGAAAAATCATATGAATGGAGATATGAAGGGAGGGCTTGTTTGTTTATAAAACCTTTACCAAAAATCCAAATAGCACTATATGGGGTTTTTCCTGCTTTTCTACTGGGGCTTTAGCTATGCTTCTGGTGAAACTTTGTGCTTTTGGAATGTGAGAGAGTGAACAAGTACATCCTGACACCTGGGACTAGATGATACTGTTTTACCAACTGTGTGCCATGGAAGGCGTTGTTCTCGTGACATCTGGGATGGGCAGCTCAAGCTCATTCAGGGGAGGTGGGACGTGGGGCATAAAGCCAAATGTGAAAACAGCTGTGTGTAGTTCAAGGATCCTTACAGCTGAAGGTGCAGCTGCTCACAGGGGTGTGTATTCTAATTGCAAGGTTGATCGGTTGGTTTCAATTGCAATACTGGGCTTGCAGTTAAAATGACAGCAAGCAGCTGCATTTTTGCTGGGAAACATGAATTTCAATTCTGTGTTTTGTTTAGGTGGTGCAGAAGCTTAACAGAAATAATCCTCCTCCACCTTTACTTACGAAAGGTGGCAAAATTCAACTTTTGCTATTGTTGGATCTCTTATGTTGTAATGCAAATGTTCTGCTTCTACAGCTATTTGATTTTCATCTTGGATCCGAAGGGTTGGGGCTGCCCTTTGCAGGCAGTCTGTGGAGAGAAATCTAGCAAAAGCTTAAATTGGAACAAGTTTTTAACCTTACATACTCTGATTTGGCAATAAAGCAGAACTCTGGATAACTGCAAAGTGTTAGGGAAAAAAAGCTGTGTACAGTTTTGCATTGTCACAAGTTGTTCAAATTGTTCACCTAAAAACTTACGATTCCTTCGGGGTCTGACATGTTATTTTATATTTTTGAACAACTAATGCTAGACAGGTTTTTCTTTTCTTAGAATGTAATGCTGATGAGAAGCTGCTCCAAATTTCGTTCAAAGCTGCTTAGAATGATAGGACAGTGTTTATTCACTACTGTCCTCTTGATTCTCTAACATTTGTTGTCTGTCTCCCAAAAAACCATTGAATATAGACATTTAATATTTTACAAGCCAGAGGCTGGTGCAAATGTTAAGTATATACCACTTCATGCTCAGATTATTTTAACAGGTTTAAGATAAACAGGTATTAAGTGGAAATGAGCTGTCTGTTGTTAGAGTTGATTATTTTTCAGTTACTTAATCCCTCCTACAAACTGCAGCATGCAGTCCTTTTCTCATAGCAACTGATACAGCTCGTAATTCCAAGCTTTTATCTCAGTAGCATTAGTGGATAAGGAAGTGTATAAGTATCCTGTTTACCATGCTGCTTACCGGAGAAGAACTGAGAAGTGGTGAGGAAAGAAGCACCTGGCTTTGTGAGCAGTGGACATTAATCAGTGTTGCTATATCCATCTGCTGTGAATTTGGGCTTTAAATAGCTACAGTAATAGAAGGTAATGTGGAATTCACTTCAGCACTTCCCTGCTGCAGCTTTCTGTGCTGAAAAGATGCTATTTGTAGAATTGGCTTGTTGTGGCATTGCCCATAGGACTGATTTTAGTGCAAGGTAAACAGTTGGTACAGGTTTGAATTAGCATGGGTCATAGTTGGACAAAATCCCCTAAACTGTGGTTGACTGTCTCTTCCACCAGGGTGCAGACTCCTAAGCAATTTGTGTGCTTTGGAAAATTTTTCCCATCGTGCACAGGTATCGGAAAGTATATTCCAAGTAAGTCTCAGGTACAGAAAAACTGTCATCACACAGCCCTAAGGGAACAGGCAGGTTCTTGCCAGAATGTTGACAGCACTAAATCCTAGTTACAATTAAGTCTTTCTTTTCTTAGTAGGATATTATAATTTTATGAGTAGAATGGCACAGGATTTCTATAAGCAGAATCAATGTAATACAATCTATAAGTAGCATAATACAAAATTAATACTACCACTAAGTTAAAAATTTCTAATCACCTGGACCCTCTGCAGATCAGGTCAAATCTTAATGTGTGGTTTGCTTTATCAATATAACAATCATAATCTAGGCTCAAAAACCATATAAAAGAACATGAGGCACTCACTCAATCCTCAGAGGAAGTAGATGATGGTGGAGGTGTCCCTTGCCACCAGTGAGGGATGGGGGTCGCATTTCTGGTCCAGGTTCCCACTTCGGGCTTGTAACTGCAGGATTTTCTGGACAGTGCTCTGGGTGCTCTCAGGCTCCCCTGCGCTGTGGCAGGGTCATCAACAGCACCTGCTTGGCTGCCTGCCTGGGACCTTCAAGGCCGCCAGGGGAAGGGAGTGATCGTCCTGGCGCCCAGGGATCTTGACATATCGAGGGAGGGAAAGGACAAATCTGTTTGGTCTGTCTGCTTAGTTCACAGGACCTTCAGAGCCTGAGAACGAGGGCAAAGCCAACAAATACGTGACCAGCTCAGTCACAGAGGATGGCTCCTCATACAGTAGTGTTATGCTAACAGTGTTAACGGGGTCAGAGCAGGGGTACCAGCCATACCTAGTTAAAGACATTTGAGAGATAAAGAAGACAGTACTCATTAATGCTAGCAGGATATTATTTTATTCATTTCAAGCTGAATTACTATCCAAGTCATTATGTTTAATTCACGAGCATAAGTGGCTGTAGAGACACATAGTCCTGAGTTCAGGAAGGGACTCAATGCACTTATTGACAGCTGTCCATGAGCAATGACTGGACAAGAAAGTGTGCTCCAACATCTGTGACATTGTTGTGGATCATGCTGGGTGGTGTGAGAGCTTTTAGTCAAAATTTGTAGCCTGAATTTTCTGCTATGACTGCATAGTTTTTTGCCTGCTGCAGCTGGCAGAGAGAACATGTTCCTGAGTGGGCTCTTGGTCTGATCCGGGGAAAGCTTGGAACTCAAAATAAGTCATCTCTGTCACTGGTACTTGACTGCTGATTTTAAATCTCTTCTGGTTTCACTTAAGAGTTGATCAGACTGTCTCTTTTGAAATCGTATATTGTAAAATGCTTTTATTATCTTACATGTAATATTCAGACTGGTTAAACTCCGTGTTGATGGGAATGACAACAGTCAGCCAAACTTAAATTTGAATATTACACGAGTGTTATTTATGCCCTTGGTGAGGTACTTGGGATGGTGATTGATTAATCTTGGAGTTATGCCATGGTCTTCTAGTGTTAAATAGTAGTATAATCATATATATTGTATATGTTATACTGTGCAAAGCTGAGTCTCTTGCTTACAACTTCCGGATTATTAAAGTATTTGATTCTAAAGCTTGCAGCCCAGCAAGTTGGTCCATCAGTAGCACATAGCAATTGCTGTTGTGAAGTAATCTTACAACTTTCTAGGGAAAAATACGTCATGTACTGATCTAAGTATTGGACTTCAGAGTCCAATATTATATTTATTTTATCATAAAAGTTATATTCTGCTTAATAAAGTACTTTATTAAGACAGATTTACTGTCTTTGTGAGGTAAGGCCTGGACAAGTGTGTTTATATTTTTGAGGGAGGATTATAGTTTTCACGTGTTCAGATCTAGATTCAAGCATCTGCAGTTTATCCCTTCTCCTAGGCCAGCTGAGCACTAGGTTTCCATCATAAAACAGGCTTTTAAAACAGGGGAAAAAACTTATGTAAAGAAGTTACTGATTATTTCTGATTAATAGTCACATACAAAACTTAATTAGTAATGGCTATTGAAAGGTCTGAATGGGAAATGCAAAACTTGCAAACTGAAATTTGGTGTCTTGCATGCATTATAAAATATTTTTTGTGGATGTGAGAAGGGAGAAAAACACCCCAAATTCTGTGGAAACTAATAAAATCCTTGCTGTAATTTCCAGGCGAAGTTTTGTTTTTAAGTAGCTCACTTGAAATGCAGACTGTGTCTTTCAGTGGTGGCCCAAAGGCTAATTTACTCACAAATAACTAGAGTATAATTTGCTTGCTCTGTTCAGTGATTCAGAAGATGACAGAGAGAAATAATGTGTGCCTGCAGGACGATGATTTTCTGTTTGTTTTGTAGCCATAGGTATTACTCTGAAAGTAGTACAAAATACATCTCTTACATCTGTGTAGCTGTTTTGCTGTCAACTGTCCAGTGACTCTTCTCCTTGAAGAGAGAGAACCTTCAAGAACTGCAGGAGTAGTAGTTAACTCTGTCATTATCCAGACTGAGCTGGCTTCTTACAGCTTCAGTCATTCAGATGATACATTGATGAGTAAAGTATTCATGCTTTAAGTTTTGCTTGAAATTCTTTATGGACAGATGACTGGTCAGTGACTGGTATGTGCTAAAAGAAAAAAGAATTATACCTTAGCATGGTGGACTATATAAAACAATTAAATATTTACATAGTTTAGAGGAGTTGTTTTTCTACTTAATTTTGAAGAAAGTATTAGTTCCTTGTATAAGAAAGTACTTAATGGGATGAAAACTTCATCAGTTTGTACTTTTGACTTGGGAAGGTGTTTTTAGAAGCATGAACAGTAGGAAATTGCATATGTCTGAACCATGGCTATGCTATATCCTACTTGGAACAACTTTGACTGTTTTCCTAAAGATTTTCTTTGCTGTTTTGTAAGTCATAAGACCTGTTCGTTCAATACCAGTCTTGATGTTTTCTACAGTCTGATTTGTGTAGTTCAATCACCTCTCAACTAAAGGTGTGCTTAAAAAAAAAAAAAGGATTGAATAAAATGAGCTTTCAAACATTGAGAAATGTATCTGAATTGTGTATGTTCAGTTAAGAATTCCCTTTGGTTTTCATGAGCTAAGCTTGTATCAGAATTTCAGTACAGGTGCACACTGGGTGAATTTCAGTACAGATCCACGTGGCAGATAATTCTCTCCTCAAGGAGAACGTGTTTGTTTTCTGAAGTAACAAAATCGTATTTAAGCCTAAATGTTTCTACTTTTGCACCTATCATAAATTTCAATAAATACTGAGCCTGAGGACGTGGACTCTGAGTGCTTTCAAACTTACTGTATTTCAGAGAAGTGCAGGTTTTGAAGATAGAAGGAGTTGTGGGTTTTTTTCAGTGATCTTTCCCCAGCTGCTTGGCCAGGTGGTTTTGTCTGAGAGCAGCTGAGATAGTTTTGTGTAAGGAAGCTGTTGGTTGTTTGCCCATGATAGGCACAATGTTTACATTCTTCTGGATGTGATGATGGCTTTAGCTGCTGCCTTTCACTCTGAGTAATTGGCCTTTCAGTATTTTCAGTTTTGGAATGTGATTTTGTTTTTTAAACATTGCAGTATTTTCAGTTTTCCCCAAAATTTTCATGCAAGTTCTGAGAATTTTGTTCCACACTACTTCCAATTGCTAGAGTTTTGTGAGTAGCAGTACATGGAAGCATCACTCTTTACATCTTCAGCCAGCAATCTTTCTGGGATAAGTATGGTCAGAAACAAAGGCCATTGGAAAATAGGTAATGCAGTCTGGGTTTCTTTCAAAGCATAAAAACAAAAATGGATAATCTTTCCCACCATATAATTGGGTAAAGCAGCTGAGAACAGTCCACACAGGATGGAAGTATTCACATGAATGAGACCAAATTCTTCAAGCACTTCCTTGAAGCAATTTGCAAAAACCAAAATGGTAGTTTGCAATTTCTAAGCTATACAGCTCATTTTTTTAGCAAGTTCTTTTGTGCTCAGTGAATAATCCATAGCTCAACTTAAGTATTGGAGATAGCTCAGACTTGTCATTGCCGGTGTTGCAGCTCTAGAGAAGTGTTTCGTGTGCCCGCTTGTTAGGCTGGAACTGTAACCATTCTTCCTGAAGTGGAAGTTGTTTCCTATGAAAACTTGTCTCTTTTGTGGGGTTTTGGTGGTTGTTTTTTTATCATTCTTAGTTTACTTTTATCTTTCTCTGTCTAGTACAGATTGTGAGTGCCACAAAAAGTCTAGATACAAAGATGTTTATAAACACCAAGGGATTAATTTTGTTATAGTTATAAACTAGTTGGTGGATCATTTTTCTTCTGTTGTCAATGTTTAGCCTTGAGACTGATACCTATAAAAACTTTTTTAAAGAAGCTGTTAGTGATAACAAACCACTACTGCTTTGCTCTCTTGGAAGTTTGTTCTGTTTTTATATTAAATGACTGGATTTTGTTGGTGTTACAGATAATAAAATTCACTGTAATTGCTTTCAATGCTTGTAATGCAAGCTTGCACACCTACCCCACACTCAGCCTTGTCTCCTTCCTTCTTTTTGCTTCAGTATTTACAGCAGAATTGCTCCCTTTAATAATTAGGTCATTTGACAGTTGCACGTAAGGTTTTGACATACACCATGGAATTCTCTGCCTACATATATTTTAAATCTATGAAAAATAGTCTCTTGTAATGACAGTTGCTGAGATAAATGAAGTATAAAAACTTTCTTCTTCCTTTTTCCTCATCAGGAAGTATTGATGAAGATGTTGTGGTGATTGAAGCATCCTCCACTCCCCAAGTCACTGCTAACGAAGAAATAAATGTTACCTCAACAGATAGTGAAGTGGAGATTGTCACAGTTGGTGAAAACTACAGGTGAGATTTGCATCTCTTTGCATTAATAAAGTTTTGCTTGTCTCCAGGTTTGTTACAATGCTTTGTGCCATTGAAAGCTCATAAGGGCATGTCACTGGAGTTCTAACCAGAATCCACAGTATGCATTTTTGATTAAAAAAACCAAACCAATCAAAACCCAATCAATAACAAAAAACCCCAATCCTAAACCCCCAAAGGACGGACAAAAAAACCCAAAGCACAGCTTTGCCAAAGCTTAAGAATTCAACTAATCTGGAGTTGTTGAGGTGGCTGTATTAGTGTGATTGATGTGCAGAATTTGGGGGAAGCAAAGCTGCACAGTGAGATCCTAGAGGGAGCGTGTGTAGGCTGAGTTGACTATCTAGGGATTAGCTGAGCATTGCTCAGGAAAGCAGCCTACTTTTTTGAAGCTGCTGCTGCTGTATGTGCTTTCCTGTTACTCCATGAATCTCTGGAAGTTTTGTTCTATATTTTCAGATTTTACAGAATCTATTAAAGTGGAGTTCCTTGAAGAAAACTTCGAATTCAAACCTATCTAAAGCTAGATGCTTTAAAAAAAAAATAAACAGCTTTGTATATTCCTAGCATCAATAAGATGTGTTTTCTGTAATAGCCTTAAGACTTGAAAAAATTAATTCTTTCTTCCCTCACCTTCTGCAGTGCTACAACCAAAACAGCAGTAGCTCCATGGTGATTTGTGCAATGGGTTTTGTTTATTTTTAGTGAAGTCATTCCCTCTTCTTCACATTTTCCTTTTCTGAATTTCTGAAGTCTGAGTACATTGTTTTTCCAAATCCAAAAATAAGAGCCACTTGTTTTATGTAAATGCTGGAGAGTCAAAGTTTTTTGAGAGTGAAATGGTAAATACAATACTGTAAAAGTCCTGTTCCCTTAATTAAAGACTGTATGCTCCAAAGAGGATGCACACTCCGAAGGTCATTGTCTTGAGTGTTTGGGTTTGTATGGCTAAATTGAACAGAATGGGTGCTATGTGTTATAATATAGAGATAAACCCATCCCTTTCCTTAGGTATGGTCACAGGCTTAGGATCTCCTCTCCTCAAGCCACATTGCATTTTAGTTTAAGTATCACAAAAAGCTATGTTTATTCTCCGAAGAGGGGGAGCAAAATAATATTAGAGGGAAAGGTCCAGAGATTTTGCAGTGTCAAGACATTTTGGAAATTTGAAGTATCAAAATTATCCTCCGAAAGTACTCTGTCACAAGTTAACATGCAAAACTACTTAAAATTTACAAATTTTTATTGTCTTCATAGTGCTGTCATCATTTATAGACCGGCTATTTCAGACTGCACAGGAGTAGTACAGGATTTGGAGACTCTTCATTTACTATTTACAAAGCTAAAACAACTTCAGCTATGCTTGCTTCCTGGCCATGGTTGCAGGGTTTCACAGGGAATTTTTTTTTTAAGATAGCTGTATGTACATGGGACATGGTTTAAAGACCTTTAAACTCTCCGTGCGAGGCGTTTGCTGTTATGTTCTCTGGTAAAGGCTGAAATAGTGTTCCTAAGTGTATTTGGTGAAAGTGGAGTCATGAGGTATCTCGATGTAACAAAATGCTTTTCTAATAATAAAAACACTCCAAGTAGCTTCTCAAACATGAGGAGAAGAAATTAGTGATGGCAAAATGTAGGCCAGTAGCTAAGGTGTTACCCTTTGTTAAGGTCTCGTTCTGCACTCGGGCACTCGAGATCGCACTGGGGACAGAGCTCCAGTTCCCACGCTGCCCGGCCTCCGGAGCAGCGGTCCCGCAGCAGGATCTCCACAGTCATCCAGCCCCTGAGGCAGAACGCAGCTGAAGTCGTGGACCTCACCGTGGATGAAGATGGTAAGTTGCATTGTCAGAGAAATCTCTTCAGGAGCAGGATGGGCGGTGTAAGGGCACTGGAGTTAATTGCGTCAGATATAAGGTACTCTTCCATGAGGATGTCTGATTTCCAAGCCTGTCAGAAAACCCTCTTGTGCCCTTCCTTTCAAAATTAAAAGTTTAGCTATTTTCAGTGGGTCTTTTAGATCTAAAGATACAGTTTTTCTTCCAAAGCTGTCTTGGGTGTGTGTCTGAGGGCTGACTCACCAGGCAGAAATTACAGAACAGGTTGGAACTCCTTCTTGAAAAATATGCACTTACTTCAATATAGCACTATAAAAGGAAAGTCTGTCATTGCCTATGCTATGGAATAGTGACTGTTCTTTCAGGCCTTGAAGTAAAAATAACTTTTAAAAAAGAAAAAAAGCCCAACCCTAAGCTAGTAAAGTGTGTTAGGTTTCTGAAGCTGTAACCTTTCATTGGTTCCTAACATTAAAACTTGCTGACACTTAATGAGTCTGTTCCTGCTGAAAATCATAAGAGCAACTTCCAGGTATTATCAAAAAATTGAGAGAAGATAAAACTGAAGCTCATGTACATTTTTGCACATTTGTATTTGCAGATGGTGGTGGTTTTGAGGATTTCTTGGGTGCATGTTATTTGTAATATGAACAGAAGTTTTGTCCTGTTGTGGTTCTGTCCCTGAGTGCATTGCAAGCTTAGTATCTTGCAATATCTAATTCTTCAAGTTGTCTTGATTTTTGAGGTGTGTTGGAGAGTCGGAAAGGCTTGAGAGTAGTTTTGGTTGGTTAATGGCTTTTAAGGAAGAGGATGAGTTGATGTACAGATTTTTTTTTTATGGATTTACTGTGAAATATCCCAACAGCTCTATTGTTGAAGGGGTGTGGTGTAGGTTGCTATTGCTTTAATTTACTCTTAAAATTCATATTATAGAATTTAGTCTTGTATTCAGAAACCAAGTTATTTTAAAAATACACTTCTGTAATATATGTGTTAAAGACTAGCTGTTTCTCCTGCCTCCTAGAGGAAATGCCTAAGATGAATCTTCCAGGATTTAAGGAATATTATTTTTGGGTTTAGGCATCAAATTTCACACACGAATTAGTGTAAAATGATCAGACTTCTGAATTAACACTGCTACAAGGCAGCTGTGCAGTTTATTGCAACTTTACTTATTTCATCAGAGATACTGGTCTTAAAACTTGGCTGGCTGCTACCCTGAGCATAAGGATCCTATCTCCTTCTATCTTCCTGGGTTCATGTCTGTGCAGTTTAAGAAATTAGTTTAAGAAATGCAGTTGAAGTAAGGTTTCTCTTAGCTAGTAGTTTGAGATGGACCAAGCTGCCTGTTTTTCACTGGTTTGGGCAGGGGAGAATCAGAAGTGTCTGTAGGGCTGCTGGTGAAAGTCTCAGGGTGGCCATTGATCAGCACTGGCTGATCACTTCTCATCGTAGGCTATACATGTACTATAAAGTTGCTCTTGTTTTCTGAATTTAAACATTGATACATTTCACCAAAATGCTGTCCTTAAAATAAATAAAATTAGTATATTGGAATGCCATGTTAGAAGTGAGAGGGATTTAAATGTAGATATCAGGTCATGTTTTTTTAATGTGATGAGTTGGAAGACTTGCAAGAGAGAAGATATATTTATTCCTTTGCTCGCTGATTTGCTGATACTCCTACTAGATATAGAGAGAAATCTTGAAAACTACTCATTTTATTTTGAGACTTCGTGTAAGGGAAGTATTTGAAGATTTTTGATGCTTTTTTTTTTCCCCGATATCCATGCAGACACTTCCACTAAAAAAACCTGAGCTATTTGTGATAATCTTCCCTTTTATGGTATCTTATATTCTTAGTCATGTCATTGCCTTTCATTACTTAAGAGAAATTTCAAACTTATAGTCAAAGTCTTTTTCAAAACTAAATTTTAATTATGCCACCAAGTATAGTTTTAAATTTTAACTTGTTTACAATTATCTAGTAAAGGACAAGACTCATCAAGTGTTTTGGATTTCCAGGATATATTGCTCACTGTTAGCTTTGCAATATGTAATACCAACAGGTATGTACCTTTAAGAGAACTCTCAAATACTGATAATATGCTTTTAGCATGTGTTGAGACTAGAACCCAAGCTTATCTTGCTAAAGCTCTTAGTACTGTGCATCTGGAATGATTGAAGTTTGTAAAGTAGTACTGCTAGTTTAGATGTTATGCTGTTCTTGGTGAGTGATCTAGAAGTTTTTCTATTCTTCCTAGGCAGTAAAAAGTTGTAAGGATAATATTTAATTACAGAATAGTTTGCCTGTGGATTCATGGAGGATATCAGCAAGCGTAAAGTACCAAAGTGTCATCATAAAGTACCAAAGTGATTTAATCTCCTTTATAGTAGGGGTTTTTAATCCAGTAAATAAAACTTAAGTGTCAGATTTGGTTGAGAATTGATTTGATGTTAATTATTAAAATTTGAGTAGATTAAAACAACAAGAGAGAAAAAAAGATAATTTTCATTTTCTTTCCACACACAAGCCTGTCAGGATTTTGTGTTCTGACTTTCTTAGCTTCTGGCAAGGCCAGAATTGAGAATGTCTTGTAAAATAGTTTAAAAGCAGCAACAACAATAAAAAAGCCTCAGTAGCTTTTAAAGCTTGAAGAACATGAAAGCTTTTTTATTTCACTAGAGCCGACAGTTGTGCCAACCACGTCAGCTCGAGTGGAGCCGCAGGTCGTGAGTTCTGCTGCCACTACCAGCTCCAGTACGTCTACCTCAGAGCAGGCCTCTGATGCAGCTCCAAACGTCTCCACCAGCCAGCCCTCTGCAGCACCAGAGACCACTCCCAGTCTCCCCAGTGGCAGCACTGCTGGTACTTCAACTGGAGGTACAGAATAAGAGCTTTGAGCTGTTGTGTTGCCTCTGAGTACAAAGGAGGTAGAGGAAGTTATTCAACATTCTCTAAATTAGATGCCATGTGAACTTTTAGTACTGAACCTAACAGTAGTAAGCTGATAGGACAGGAATCTGAAAAAGACCATTGATTTCTCCGTAAAGATACAGGAGATTTGCTGGAGCCTTCTGCTTTTACCTGTTGGAATGATTTGGTTATACATAACAAACCACATCCTTGCTTTTTGAGGAGGTGGAATGTAGTTCACTGGGAATTAAGTCTCCCATTGTAGTGTTACAGAGGTGTTATTTTAATGTGCGTTGTAAGGAAGTGAAGAATGTGTCTGGATTCCTTGAGTATGTCTCCTGCTGTGGATCACCCCCTGGGAGCACATTCATACAGACCTGTATAGAGCAGTGTATACAGGGAGCTCTCATGACATCCCTAAAACAAAGCTGCCCTGTCTGCAAGTGAGGTGAGGGACAATAAACCTGAGTGGACCACAGTTGCACAGGAATTTGAGGTCTCTGCACACTAACCACAGGAACAATTTTTCCTCCTTTCCCTCTGATGACATGCCTTAAATTTGTGGAATAAGGCATGTGTCAGTTCATGTCCTACAGTGGTTGCCATGAGTACTTCCACCTGAACCATTCAGTTTTGGTTCATTTGGCAGGTATAGCTAAATCTTACTTTTTGTATCTAGTTTTTGTTATAGTCTAGATCTGTTTTTCAATTGGTTAAATATTTAATTGTGAGGTACAGGGTGGTTTTTTTCTATTTAAGGCACTGCTTTACAGTGTTCAGCTTTACTAATTTCTTTTACTTCAATATTAACTTTGTCTTCAAGATGAAATAAGAAGAGCTGCATCTAACTCGACACTGGAAACTGGCCCTCCGGCCATGCCAAGGCTACCATCATGCTGCCCCCAGCATTCTCCTTGTGGAGGACCTTCACAGACTCATCATGCGTTGGGGCACCCACACACAAGCTGCTTTCAGCAGCATGGCCACCACTTCCAGCATCACCACCATCACCACCACAACCCTCACCCAGCTGTCCCACTCTCTCCTTCGTTCAGTGACTCCAGCTGCCCTGTGGAAAGGCCTCCTCCTGTGCCTGCCCCGTGTGGAGCAAGCAGCAGTTCTGGCACCAGTTACCACGAGCAGGCATGTTTAATCCTTGTGACTCACAATCACACCTTGTGACTTGGGATTTCAAGTTGTTCCAGATAGGGGAGAATAGGATAGGATGCTGAGTTATAAATTATTCTCTTGCTCTGCATCAGGCATTATAGAAGGGAACTAAAAGGAAAATTTGAGCTGTAATCACGTATGAACACAAAACGCTGAAATTCTAGAGAAAGACATAATCCTACAAGTAATCATTGACAGCTGACCTCTTCATGGCTGTAAGATGGTAGTGACTGCATAGCAAACCAGACATAATGACCTTGAAATATTCTGCCCATCATAGCAGTTTTGCAATGCAAATCATTGAGCTGCTTTGAGGGAAGAAAAATACCAAGTCTAATGTTCTGTATATAAAAAGTATAAAAGAGTCGCTTCTCTAAAAACATTGTGTTTTAAGACTTTTTCAGTAATTAAATCACAGCTTTAAAACAATACAGTCATAAGAAAGAACAGTACTGTGCTAAGTTACAGCATGCAGAACTATCAATGTTATTTGTCTATTGTTGGGGTTTTTAGTTTGGTTGGGGGGCAGTGGGGGTTTTTGGAGGTTTTTTGTTTGTTTGCTTTTTACGGAATCTAGTGTTAGGAAGTTAGTCTCTCACCAGATTAATTAATTTAGGAATAAGAAATGTTAACCATATTTAAAAAAATGTTGCAGAGTCAAGCCGTAAAACTTCAAAATTTGGATCCCAGTTGCTTGTGATAGTGTTTATTTTTATTTTTTTAAAATGTGATGTTTGAGTGTGACTTTGCTTTCAGTGTCTGAAGAGCGGCTTGAAAAAAGATGGTTTGTTTCTGCAGCAGGCGTTGCCAGTAGACTTAAGCAGCAGTGGTATCAGAAGTCACGGAAGCGGCGCTTTCCATGGGACATCGGCTTTTGACCCGTGCTGTCCTGGCTCTTCGTCGCGCACGACGCTCTACGGGCACCAGGCGGGCGCGGGGCCCAGCCAGGCGCTGGCCATAGACGGGTACGGCTCGGGCATCGTGGCGCAGCCGCAGCCGCAGCCCCAGGCGTCGCTCTCGTCCTGCCGCCACTACATGCATTCTCCTTGTGAGTACTGCTGACACGCTGCCCTGGCACAGGGCAAAGCTCCTGCCTGCTTGCCCTGATCCTAGAGCTGGCCTAGCGAAACGTGGATTAGGAAATAATTTAAACGGTTAATCTTATCTGGGGGGTTTGAGCAGGATCAAGGTAAAGTTAAAGTATTTTCTTATGAGTGACCATAATAACGTTAAGACTTCAAAACTGCATTTACTATGAAAATATTTTTCATCTCCTTTATATTCTAGCACTGGCTTTTTATTTCATTTTCCTTGGTTGGTCCCTTATCCCATCCCCTCAGTGAGATCTGCTTTAGCAGAATCATTTGTTTGACTGTGATTTCTTTTTTTTTGGATTTTTTTGTCTCTGTAGAATAGTGAACCCGGAAAGAGGGGGATTGAACTTTTAAAAATTAAACAACAAATGTAAAGTAATATTGGAAGGGGGTTCTCCCCTTCTACTCCTCTTTCATGAGACCTCACCTGGAATACTTCAGATTTGGGCTCCTCAGCACAAGAAGGACAAGCCTGTTGGAGTGAGTCTGTAGGGAGGACCATGAAGGTGCTCAGAGGGCTAGAGCACCTCTGCTGCAAGGCCAGGCTAAGAGAGTTGGAGTTGTTCAGCCTGGCAAAGAGAAGGCTCTGAGGAGACCTTATAGTACCTTCCAGTGCCTAAAGGAGCTCTAAGAGAGCTGAGGAGGAACTTCCGACAAGGGCATATGGTGATAGGATGAGGGGGAAAGGCTTTAAGCTGGAAGAGAGTAGATTTAGATTGGGTTTAAGGAAGAAATTCCTCCCTGTTAGGGTGGTGAGGCTCTGGCACAGGTTGCCCAAAGAAGCTGTGTTTGCCCCATCCCTGGAAGTGTTCAGGGCCAGGCTGGACATGGCTTGGAGCAGCCTTGTCTAGTTGAAAGAGTCCTTGTCCATGGCAGGGGGTTGGAATTAAGTGATCTTTAAGGTCCCTTCCAGCCCAGACCTTTCTATGTACCTTTCCCAGTGTGTATCACACAGATTTTTTTTTTTTTCTTCTTTTATGCCAGTATTGGAAAACCAAATGCTTTTGGCTGCAGAAAACATAAGTTTCTTGTAGGGTATATTGCCAGAATCACTTTATTTAAAAGTTGCATAAACACATATTCCCATGTTGCCACTGTTTAAACTGGTGTAATAATACTGAAACACCTGTGTGAAGATACTTCTTAAAATAAATTTAAGTCAAAACCTGCAATTGACCAAATTAAAAGCACCTGATGTTTTCATTGCAGATGCTTCCTTGACCAGACCTCTTCACCATCAAGCTTCTGCATGTCCTCACTCTCATGGAAATCCTCCTCCACAGCCACAACCTCCACCTCAAGTGGATTATGTTATCCCTCATCCAGTGCATCCCTTTCATCCTTCAATCTCCTCTCATGCATCTTCTCATCCTGTTCCACCTCCACCACCAACTCATCCCTTAGCCAATGCAGCTGCTCCAATACCACAGCATCTCCCTGCAACACACCAGCCTATATCCCATCATATCCCTGCAACAGCACCTCCAGCACAGAGGCTACATCCTCATGAAGTGATCCAGAGGATGGAGGTCCAGAGAAGAAGAATGATGCAACACCCAACGTATGTCACAAATGTACTCAGAACAATATCTAAACATATAATTCATTTCCCTCAGGTTTGTAAAATGTTGCATGTGAATCTCAAACTGTTAATTGCATGGTTAGGAACTGTTAGTGTTAAACCATGGTAAGAAGTGTCTTTACAAATCATCACAGTCACGTGAGCATTAGGACTGACCCTGCTCCGTTACATCTCAGTAGTGTCTCCAGGTAAGGCACGAATGGGGCATAGAAGATAAGGGGAGCTTGTTTCTCTTGCCCATTACTCATCCTCTGGATAATAAGCAGGAATTCCTTTTCAAGCTGGACAGCCTGGAGAGTCCATCAGAAACTCTGGTCAGATGTTCCTTGACATCATGTTTTGCCTTGTTGATGCGGTTAAGATCCTTTTTATATAATCAGTACTTTAAAATAAAATGAACAAATTATTGTAAGGGACCATTTACTGAGTTTAATTCAGATTGAGTACTTACATATCTTTACTATGCCTTTTGCTTTAGAAGAGAAAGGGACTGAGAATGTAATCAATGTTGAAATGTAGCTTTGGTGATACTAAGACCTGCTACTGTTGTTGCTTAACCAGATTGTTGATACCAGTATCAACAGATAGCAGGTCAGTGGTAGCTTCGTATTCACAGAGTAGCTGAGCTTGTTTTCATTCTGGATGTAATGTGTTTAAATATCTAAGAGAATTTCAAGAATGAGCTGTCTAGTTGTTCCTCCTAGCTTTGTTATACAAATTTGACTCATAACTAACTTAAAACTCGTTTAGAAGTTAATGCTTAAAGAGAATTTAACTGCAACTTTTGAGGCAGTTTCCAAGTTATTTATAAAAATATCTACAGGCTGTAACTGCCCACAAATGGCACATGACAGAAGCCAGTGGCTGTGAGACAGCAAGGTAGCATTTTGAGGAAAAATAAGTGTTAGCTATCTTATCAGATCTGGAAATTTTCTAGTAGTTTGGGGATTGGCGTTTCTTAGCTTAGTGAATTTCCTTTCTATGTATAGAAATTGTAGGCAAATGTTGATAGTAGGTTCTTCCTTGAGATTCTCTCCGAAGTCACCAGTCTTGGGTCAGACAGTGCCAGTTTGCTCAGTGGTATTTCTCCTCTTACAGTTTGGTTTGTAACCATATGGAATTGTTCTGCTCTTGGTCTTTTTTCCCCCCCTCTAATTCTTATTCAAATTATGTGCAAAATCAATCTTATAGGTGTCTTGGCCCAGCCCCTTATAAATCAGATTATACTCTGACAACCAGAAACTGGTGTATATTGCTGTTACTGAATACAGACTTGAGGCTGCCAGCAGGCTTGCAGTTCCTTCAGTTCTGTGTCCTGGAATCTTGAAGTGTTCTTAACATGTTGTTTCATCCTTCATGTCTACAAACAACCTAGGGGATAATAGTCCAGTTTGTATACTTCCTGTGCAACAATATAGTACCTTTTCAGGATTGGAAGTAGAGAATGGTTTAGAGTCCTCTTCTCACTGTCATGTATCAAGGTGCAGTGCATCTGTATAACAGATGGGCTTTCTGTTTATTTTTTATCTAATTACCCACCCATAAGGATTGTGGGATGGACAGCCTAGGAGTTTTACATTTATAAATTTTTTCTGTAATTTAAAGATGTTTCATTTAGATTAAGACTTGGTTTAGGGAAAACGAGTCTACATGATGTTCGTTTCATGAAACTATGGAAGTCGTTTTGCTATAGTTGTGGGTTTTTTTATTTAAAATGTGTTCTTCCAGATTTTTTTCCCCATAGTTACTTGATAAACTGAAGAGACGTGAGACTACAAGTATGTTCTGCTGATAGGTCTGTTCCCATGTTAGTCTGTACCACTGCAGAAAATGAACACTTCTCACATAATTTATATGAGCTTGACAGATTTTCTGGAGAAGTGTCACTTTACAGTGATTAGAATAGTTTGCTGTTAAGTATATTTTTGCCTCTCTAGACAGGTAAATTTACAAAATACCTGGTCTACTTTGTCAGGTAGTTTAAGGTGGTACTGAACCTGGAGAACATATACTGCTTTTGGTAAAATCCAAGTTTTCAGGTTGAATAATAAACCATCCTTTCTGCATTGAAAGCAATGGAAAGAAGCAATCTAATCTATTTCTTTCTGTGGTAAAGTAGGTAAAGTGGGAAATGGTAAAGTAACAGAAATCAGCCAGCAGGAGTTAAGTTTTTTTTTCAAATCCATAGTTGTTTTGTACCACCTGGCATAGATAAAAACTATGTGCTCTTATTACCTGAGCTATGATGCAAACATGTTTCAAGGGGAATGTCCTCTGATTAGTGTATTAAGTTTCCCCTAATTACTTTTGCTGGTATAGTTTTACTAGAAATAATCTGCAGCAGAGCTGTGAATGACACAGAATCTGAACATGACTGTCACGTGGCTCTCACTTTCCTACCTGCTCTTTGAGGTTAGGATTAAACACTTTGTCAGTCTCTGTTGTCCTGTCTGCCAAGTGAAGGGCAGGTCACTGTAGCTGAAGCTGGCTTTGGTTTTGAATATGAAATCTGTGTTAAAATTAGTTTGTAACTTCTATCTAAAGTAGAAATTAAAATACTGCATGGGGAGTTTCTTGTTTTAAAGGCACTGTAATAGCTCAGTCTGTAACATTTTGGTTATGGGTGTTGGTGTCTTCATCCTAAAAAGTATGTGAAATTAATTGTGGCTGTTCTTTGTTGTTTAGACGTGCTCATGAGCGGCCTCCTCCACATCCTCACAGAATGCATCCCAATTATGGTCATGGGCATCACATCCATGTGCCTCAGACTATGTCTTCCCATCCTCGACAAGCTCCGGAGAGATCTGCCTGGTGAGTAATCAGACACTATTTGAGCTGTTGGGACTCTGGACAGGAGACCACAATGTGCTGATCACAGTGCTGATAGTACTGGCTGTGGTTTTAAAAGTTGCTGCATGTACCTGTAGCGTAAAGTTTGTAGATGTTGATGTGGCTTTGAAATACTGCTTTGAGTACTTAAATACATTTCTAGTGTTTTTTAAGGTTTTGTAGTACAGACTAGTATATTCTCTCTCCTCTTTGTTTGAACTTATTTACAGTTGCATCAGGCCCACTTGTGAAGCATGCACTTAAGTTCCACAATATATTTATTATTAAAAAAAATACTTTTGGCCATTAGTGAAGAGGTGCATGCATGACAACTGCTGTTCCCACAGCATGTGCTGCAGAGAAGACTCCACATGGATAATATTACTGGGCACGGTAAATGTGGAGTTGTCTTGATTTTTTTCATACTAAATCTTCACAGCTGTTTTAAGAACTTCTAGTGATGACAGGAGGATTCTTTAGCAAAGTTTAAATATGGTTAAAAAAAATTTTACATAAAACTGTTATTGTAGCTGTACTGTGTTGTAGGCTCTCCAAAGCAGTGGGATTGTACCTAGGAGGCAAACTGTTCCTTTACTGTAATGCCACTTTCATTCGTGTGACAGGGAACTAGGAATTGAAGCTGGTGTGACTGCAGCCACTTACCCTCCAGGGCCCTTGCATCCTCACTTGGCCCACTACCATGCACCTCCTCGACTGCACCACTTGCAAATAGGGGCTCTTCCTCTAATGGTAAGGAGATAGCTTATGGAAAATTATGATCATTGGTCATTTTGCTTTTGTTTGTCAGGAAAATGGATGTGTATACATTGGTGCAAAGTGCTTAACTGAAGAAGAAAATATTTCACTGTGTCTGTCTGTGTGTTACTCCCAGCGAGGGAGCTTGAGCAGGCCCATTGTGTAGTAAGAGGAAATAGTATAGGGACATCTACATTTTTAACTTCAGCTCTTGTAAAATGAAATATACTTGAATTAAATTTTCACTTACATTGCAATGCATTGACCCTCTGCATCTGATTTTTACAGTTCAGGTTATTCTTTATTGAGTTTTGGATTGTTAAAGGTACCAACTTTCTACCCAATGCATGAGAATTAGCATTGATTCTTTCTTTTTAAGGTGTGTATACACACAACTAGAATTCTGTCTAGAGATTTGATTGTTTTCAAATAATGTGTTATTCATCCACCTAATTCTGTGTGATAAGGTATATAATTTTGTAGCTTGAAGTGTTATAACCTGCAGGAAGTGTGAGGGTGAGGTAGTCCCCTGTTAGACATAATTTTTTTTAATCTATAGTAGAAAACCAAAACAAACCAGCATATCTTTACTCTTGTTACAGAGTATTATTTTTGAAAGAATGCTTGTAGGTTTAGTTAAAATTTTTCTTAATTTTGTTTAATGAAAATTCACAGAGAAACAAATTTAGTTTGAGTATATTTAGTGTTTCTGTGTGGTCAAGCAAAAATGTTTAATCCTCTTAAAGCTAGTTAATCTAATCAAAATTGTGAGTTCATCTGTAAATGAATGCTAAAATTATAATTTAAAAAAACCCTGCAAGTCTCATCCTTTCAAAATTTCTCTGTTAGTAGCCTGAATTGACATGTGGGGCTTGAACTGTAAATTTACAACCAAACTGTAGTAACGGTCTCCAGTCTGGTCTTGCATTGCATGTTCCTCACTCTTTATATACCAGATATGATAATCCTTAAGAACCTCTCTGATGTATGAGGGTTGGTCATTCGTGGGTGCTGCTCACATACTTAGCACAGACTTTCTAAAGCAGTCTGTAGAATTTAATATTTTAGTGTAGCCAGTGAGGTTCTTATTGCATTACCTTCTCCTGTGCATCATCTCTTCAAATTAAGTTTTTCTGCATTCTTCAGTTAGGTGTCTGCTTTTTCAAGTGGATAAAAGGTGGCTTTACTCTCTCACATTTATTTCATATTTTGTACTGTAACAGATAACATCAGCTGCTTTAGATTCCCTCCTGATAGTTCAGAGAACTGTAATTGTGTTAGGAGGCAACAAGTTAAACCTGTGCCTGTTTTAGCTCATTTTCTATCAGGGCTAATAAATCATCTGTGGGATTTACTTCAATTATTGCTGTCAAGTTTCTAGAAACTTAGGAGTTCAGATGATCCTTATATTACAGAGTGATGAGAAACTTTTAATTGTATTTTAATTGGGGTATTCCTACAGCTGAAATGTTATGTAAGCAAATAGTTGGGACCCCACTCTTCATCCTTTTAGCAGTAGAAGAAAAGAAAGCTGTGGTAGAGAATGTTCAGAAGTATTTCCTGAATGTGTGATGAAATATTTTAGGGATTTCTGCCCTTCTGCTTGGTAACTGCAGTTTTTAATTGGCAAGAGTGGCAGATGGAAAAAAGGTCTTTAAGTCTGCAGAAATTTGTGCAAGTGTTTATGTAGGGATATTTGATCCTTATGACAGCAATTAACGAGTGGCTGAGTGAAACTGAAGTTGTTTGTGTTTTGAGGCTTTGTGCACGCTCCACTGACAGCATGTTTTATCCCGAACAGCCTGCTCTAAGCAGCACTTCCTCGAGTGTTTGGGATCTGGTTTGAACCTTGCTGTGATCAGATCGAGCGTTATGGCTTTGAAGTTGTGTAGAGTCTGACGCGTTTTAAGTGTATTCACACACTAGAAGAACATGAAGGCAGGTTAGAGCACTGCTAGAAGTTATATACACAATGAGTTCAAAGCACTACAGATGCCTTTTGATGACTCTGCCCCTTCTATGGCAGTAATGAAAGTCACAGGTTTTGTTCGCGTGTGTGAGAGTACAGCGGATCCGTCAGCAAAACTTATTTTGAATAGAGAGCAAGTAGTCAGTGAACTTTTTCATCTAACAAACTTGCACGGATTTTAAACAAATGTGCTGTTTTAGGCAACAGATTATTTGCACCTGGCACCTGTTTTTTTCTTTGTAACTTTAGGAATAGGGGTGGGGGAGGAGAGGCTGAACTGTGATTAGAGTCCTTCTGTGAAGTCGTTAATGTTCTAAGGAGTGCTTTCTTCTTTAAGTACAGAGGGTACTAAATAGAACTTTCATGAGTCATATTTTTTGATGCGTATATAATAAACTACTCTTTTTTTTTGAGAGGGGGGTTACTTTAAAAGATTTAAAGTAACTGATGCAGTCACTCAATTAAGAATTTCATTAGTATTGAATCCACTTTCTGAAATGGCTTGCAGCACAATTGGCAGTGTGCCTTTTTTATGTGGAGTACTGAAACCCCTTCAAACTGCCACCAGACTGTAAGGGACATAATGGATTATTTGGGTTTTAATGACATTAGTACTCCGTATCACTTTCTGATTTTAATTAGATGCAGATAACCAAATCTTCATCTACTCAGTGCTGGAATGCAGACTGCGGTTTTAATCCTCAGGGAAACAATGATAAAGATATGTGGGGGAAGATAATCAGTGTTCAGCAGCTTTGACAGTCCCAGTAGAGGGTTGGAGAAACAAAATCTCCTTTTCTACTAGTTTGGTTGAAGAGACTTCTACCTGTTTAAGTGTCGTTTCAGGAGGAGTCCTAGATTAAAAGCAGTTAGGAAGAGCTTTCTCCATATCTGTGTATCCAAGGGTCAGGCTGTGTCCCTCCTTCATTTAATATAATTGCCTTGTGACCATGACTTAGACTTTGTGTTTGTTACTGCTTTAAGGCCATGTTTGTGCTGAGGAAAGAGCTGTTGAATGAAATCTGTTCTGGACAGATACCTGTTCTACTAACTAACCAGTTTTAGGAAGACTCAAGTGGAGATCAGTGCATGGCATAGCTAATGAAACATTAGACAAGAAGGATGCAGGACGCAAAGGCTTTTTATCTGTTCCTCTGTTCTTCTCTGATACCAGTGTTTGTTGTTAGATGCCACTTCCATTTCTGTTTACTCTGGGTTCTTTTGGCTGCTGTTTTGGCACTGTTAATGAAAGGCTGTTTGACTTGGGGTTCTGGCACCATTTACCACATCAGGGTGGGCAGGATGGCAATTTCTGTAATTTATTATGGAGTATGGTGTTCCAGGCACTTGACTCCAGCTTCTTCTGCCCTTTTTTTCTTTTATTGCAGAGCCTAACTGTTTTGTTCCTTTACCTGGGGATTGATTCAGAGTGTTTGAGACTGTCTTTACACTTAGTTGTGAAAATCAGTAGGGATTTGGAGGTGTAAGCCAGTAGGTCCCAGCACATTATGGTAGTTGTGTGCTGGTCAGAATAATATTGCTCGGAGTGTAGTCATACAGGCATTGCAGCTCTAAGAGATGCAGCTGTTCTGTACCCCAAAAGCCAACAAGTTTCTGTAAAATACCTGAACACTTAAGGCTTTAACTTGATGTAGTAATAGTAGTTCAAGAGGAAGTTCAGGTTTGAAGTAGCCATGATTAGCTGCATCAAATAGAATTGCATTTTTAAGAAAACGAAGTTGTCATGCACCTTCTAGTTTTTTTCTTAATATAAACATGAGTTACTGTTCTTTGGTTTTTTGTAGAATAAAAGCTATTTATGAGCACTCATTTTATGTTCCCCTCAGACACAGGTACCACTGGGTTTTATCTATGCAGCAGATGGTACTTGTTCCTTCACCCAGTGATTTTCTATGAAAACCGCAGCTTTTGCCTGTTTGTATTTGGCTTAAGACATTAAATTATGAGCTTTACTTCTTTTTGTGTATTGATAGTAGCTGAGCAGTTAGTTAACTGGAAAGGCTTACACTGGGGATTTGTTCTAATACACATGAAGATCCTACCTAATGTGAACCATGCAGGCCGGAGCAGACAAGATAAGTAGTACCATACAGGGCAGGAATCTCTCCACTGACTGGCAACTGAAAAGCAGAAAGATCCTGCAAAGATAGAGGGTATTTAAAGGAGAGAGAAGCAAGGAAGAAAGCCTTCCCTGCAGGTTAGATGTTTCAGACTGTTGAGAATGTTTGTGTTGTAAATGGTTCAGACTTAGCCTTGAATTGTTTTGGTTGCTGCAGATTTTTGTGGTCATGGAAAGTATCAATAGAAAGTGCAAAACAAGAAGCAAATGATACTTCTACAGTTCTTGGCAGACTTGTGCTGGAATTTGCAGGTCCAGAATATATTGCTTTAAAGTATATTTTTTAATTTGACTGTATCCAAAAGAATATATACAAACATTTAGTGCAGACTGGCATTACCTTTAACTGCTTACATTCTTCATTAGCTTTAACCTTTTCCTTTTTTCTTACATTCTATATGAAGGCTTAGTGACAACAAACTTCCATTTGTGTGTGAAGCTCTTTCAAGAGAGCTGAAATCTTACTGCATTTGAAGCTTGGTGGTAACTGTCAAAGGGATTTTAGTAAGACTGTTCTTAGTTGGGTATTATTGATAGTTCTCTTGCAAATCTCTTCTCCATCTTGTAGTCACAAATATACTTAGTTAAAATCTTGCTGTGTTAGAAGACTGCTTATTCTGCAGGTGTAAAAGAACTGTTTTATTTTTTTTGTTCTTAGAGATGTTTTTTCAGAGTAGCATTTTACCTGACTAGAAATGTGAGCTGTGCTCTCAGGGTATTTTATAAAAGAGCCTGTACATAATGTATGTTCAGATAATTTTGCAGAGGTCTTATGCCATCTCCATCAGCATAATATGAAGGCCCATTTATTAGCATGAAAACATACTGTCCCACACAACATATCTGTAGTCTTGAGTTCAGGAGTTTGTTGTGGTACTCTGAACAGTTTTTGGTTTTGTACTGTTAAAATTAAATTTATTAGGTTTCTCAGTCTCCAGTAGCAGAATTTGCTCCAAATAGAAGACCTACCCAGGTGCATGTCACTGCAGTTGGTAAACTGGCTGCTGAGGCAATTGGAACTGTAATTACGGAATTACAGCAATACATCTGTGACTTTGCACCTCTTGTAATGATGCAGTATCTGCACTATCAGATGCATTGTTTTCCAAAAGACTGATTTCAAATCCTGGTGAATAAAAAAGAGGCATTGAATATCACTTCTGAGACTTAGGTTAGTTTTTGTCAGGAGTTCCCTTCCTCTAAGTGGTGGCCATCGATTCCCAATGTTATAATAGGTAATAAAATTTCCCAAATTGTGCCAGACAGGTCTATGCCTAGTAAAAACCTGGCACAATAAGTATGTTCATACTGTGAGTGAATGACCTAGTTCTTTAAATGCATTTTCTGTAATTGGAAGCCGAAGTAGAATTACACGCTTAAATGCAAAATTAATCATAAATCTGTGACTATCTGAGACAAATTGCTTACAAATCAGCATATCTTTAATCTGCTCCCCCAAAATTCCTTAGTTACAGCCACAGTTTGTATTGTCAAACAGTAAGACCTATGATACCAACAAATATTACTGACATGAAATGTTTTGGTATGCACATGAATATGCATCTTCGGTTTCTGTTACTCTGGTTTGTTAAAATTTAAGAGCAGTATTGTGGCTGTATTTGTGGCAGATGTTGGCACTACATTGTCATTTAAAAAGCACCATGTAAACTGCTTTAAAATAATCAGATTCTGCATTTCTTTTCTGGAAAAAAAATTTAGGGCAGAGAAATCTTTTCTATCGCTGTCAGCTTTTAGTTACAAGACTGGATTTGCAAACTGTAGAGAGGTAGCTTATTGGTCTGTTATTTGATGTAGCTTTGTCTAGGTCTGTGCTTTTCCACAATGCTTTCACTGAGTTTTACACCTTTATATGTGTTAAACTTGGAAGTGTCTGATAAGAAGAAAAGCAGTATGTTAATACTTGACTTCATGAATAGTACCTGGGATATCTGATTTGTGGACAGCCTCATGAGATGAATGTTGAGCTGCAGGGACATTATCAGCTGATAGCACAGAAAGGAAGAGGGTACTCAAGTATTTCCAAGTGAATTGCTGCTTACAGGCTTCCTATCAGTGTGCTGTGGCATTAAGTAAACCAAATCTGCTGATCATTTTGGGGTTTTTTTCACCTGTTCATTAAAAATTGCTACTGGTATTTTTCTGACAAAAAATCAATACCATTATTCACTCATCTTGCTGGGGTAAAAAAGGAATGCAGCAGCCCTGCTGTGGAGGTGGTCCCTGCTGTATTAACTATCCTTCAGCTTTGCTGTATGAAAAGTGCTGGTGCTTGAAGGGCCTGTGGGATATAGCACTGGACACTGGTCTTTTGTTCACTGCTCATATCTCTTACTGTGCAAGGAGCTTAGAGGGTGCTTCAATGTAGAGTGTATGTAGAGTTAACTGTGACTTTAGATGTGAGTTTTGAGTGTTAATTTTTATCTGCCTCTGAATTTGAAGTGTGTCTGAAGATGTTCAGTTCTTTTGAGTGAGATAAAAATATCAGCAGCTTTTTCCAGACGGAGTTTTTTAGCCTTGTTTCTTCTGGTGCCAAAAGCTTATATTTGAGAATCTGTGCGAGTCCTTTGCATAACTTCACGTGTAGCTGTTAGGTGTTCTGTTTACAAAAAGAGGTAGATATTTATGGTGGTTTATATAATGCAGGTTGAGATTTTGAGACTTGGGAATAGTAATGCAGATGTGGAGAGATTACAGGAGAGGATCTAGTCTCACTTGTGTTTTGCTTCTGGTTATGTTTAGATGTGTCAGAGTGGTGTTTGTGTTGTGCTGTCAGTTGGAATTGTATGCTCAGGCTGAGGAGTATAAATAATAAGTGATTCAATGAAAGCAAAAGGAACTTAAATTTTTCAAAGTGAACAGTAAAATACTGAAACTGTTCTGAATAGGTTTAACTTAACGTCTGCTGTTTGAATAGGTACCAGACATGGCGGGCTACCCTCACATCCGTTACATTTCATCGGGATTGGATGGAACATCATTCAGAGGCCCTTTCAGGGGCAATTTTGAGGTTTGTAATAGAATAAAACTAGATATATGTCAAAATGTGTCATGAGGGAATATGGGGAGGGTGTATGATAGAGCTAGTTCTGTATATAGATAGAAAAGAATCATAAAGAAAATACCTTTTACTTACAGAATGCCCTCACCATTGTGGAGTGGGACAAAAGCACATTGAAAAGTTGGTCAGGAATAGGTGCCCTGGACAATGCAGGTTAGGTGGCAGTTAACTGACAGTACATCTTGCTGTGCCCACCAGCCATCAGTAGGCCAGAGTAGTCACATGACCTTCTGGGAGAAGGTAGTGGTGTCTCTGCGTAACTGTGCCAGGATCCTCCAAGTGAGGCTGAAACCTGGCCACGTTAACAGTGCTGTCCTGTTGTTTAGTGCAGGAGTTGAAATGGAGTGAAGGAAACAAAACAGGAGAACATAAAAGGTATCAGATGCAGAGAGTTAATGACCTAGTCCACTGAAGACCTCTTCAGTGACATATCATGGTTCTAATAAACTCATTGCTGGAGAAAAATCAGTCGTATTTCAACTTAAGCAACTTTTTTTTTTCTTCAAAGCCTTAATGACTGTTAGAAAGCAAATATTTACATAGCATATTTTAATAGCTTTTTCCTCATTAGACACAGAAACATGCGTGAACATACTGATAGCCATTCCTAGCTGACAAACACTCTCACTTTTTTTGTAGTAAAATAGTATTTCCCTAGAACTAAAAATACCAGACAGCGTTGTGTGGGTTTTTCTACAGAAGCCCATCACTTTTCCCACACAACATACTCTTTTTGGCTTTGCCTATATTTGAGTAAGTCGAGAAATAAGAGTTTGTCGTTCTAAAAATGAAAATGGGTTAGAATAAAATTAATACTTCCTCAGTGTAGTTGAAATAATAGTTTTTACACTGTTTATTCCTTCATGATTTTTAGGAGCTGATTCACTTGGAGGAGCGACTAGGCAATGTTAATCGTGGAGCAACACAGGGAACTATAGAAAGATGCACATATCCACATAAATACAAAAAGGTGAGGATTTCTCAAATTATGGCCTGTCTGTAATATTTCTTTGAACATGTAATAATGTTTATGGTTAGCTTAAATCTGCAGAAATGTCAGCTTCAAAGAGGGCATGTTTTCTGTATCTTGAAATTTCAAGGATTGTAAACAAAGCTTAGAATGCCGCTTGCTTCACAAGGAAAATTTAAAGTTAGTTCCTTAGATAAAGAGCTACTGTGATGTGATAAACAAAAGCGGTTTGGTATGGTGAACTTGTCCAGTAGTTACGAGTAGCATTGTGAGTAGTCAAATAACTGCTGGTGATAGCAAAATTGTCAACAGACTTCAGTGATAGCTCACAAACTGAGGCTTTGTTTGCAGTAAACAGTTCACGGTGCTTACCTCCTTGGTATCTATCTGTTTAACCTTTACTTTGAACATGTGGGGAAGACTGGAACACCAGGAGGTTTTGAATCTGGGGTACACAGTTTTGACAACTGAGGTTGTCTCTCAATTGGAGTTCAGTCTATGATAATATACAATCCTATCCACATGGCAGTGTTCTTTCATACTTGATAAATAGTGACAAGACACTAGGTTGAAAGGATTTTTGTTTGCCTCTACATAAATGAAATTAAGATATTTAAACACAGACAATAAGTAAAAGGACTGGTTGCAGCACTATGGAATTAATAGTCCAGTAGACTTATAATTAACAGCAGTTAAATCTGAAATGTCCTGGGTTTTGCTCCAAGTGCTGTTTTTTGATTGATTTTGGTTCAAATACATTTGAATAAATACTACAAAATGTTTTCAAAGAAATATGTGTTGAATATGTATCAAAACCAGATTTTATTCAGTTTGTCAATAATGTCATCTCTACTAATAAGGTAACAACTGATTGGTTCTCACAGAGGAAACTGCACTGCAAACAAGATGGAGAGGAAGGAACAGAAGAAGACACAGAGGAAAAGTGCACCATCTGTTTGTCTATATTGGAGGAAGGTGAAGATGTCAGGTAAATAACACTTAATATCAGAATATAATGTTAATGTTCTGGCTTTGACACCATACCTGAATCTGGTGCACTGCTTTGCAGTACTGCCTAGGTTAACAGTTACAATTAACTACTGTCATTGAACTAATACAATAAAACAAGTTGCAGTTGAAAATACACATTGTTCAGTCTGTATTGTCGTTAGCTAGAGTGTAGGTTATTCTGTTACAGTCCTGCATAGTTTGACTGCCTGTGTTATAACATGAGCCCAAGCTGATGCCCTGAATTAATCAGGACTGTCAGTTTAGTTTTTCTGGAGTAATGCTGCTTAAACTCCAACAGGTTTAAATCAGTAATACAGCAGAAGCCAGGTGATGCTTGACTTCTTCGCCCATATCCATTTCTTTTTGGAACTGGACAGAATGCCGATTCAACTGGAAAGGCTGTGAAACCTGTGGGAAAACAGAAAGAACAGACCTCAATAGCAAAGCCCACATTGTGTTTTTTCCAGTGAGTTTTTTGATATGGAGATGCTTTATTAACACTGTTTTTGTGTTCTGATGACAGGCGCCTTCCATGTATGCACCTTTTCCACCAAGTATGTGTAGATCAGTGGTTGATTACTAACAAGAAGTGCCCCATTTGCAGAGTGGACATTGAGGCTCAGCTGCCTAGTGAAAGTTGACACTGCTTTCCAGAACTCTTGTCCTCCCTCTCGCTCCCTCTCATCCTTCCTGGTACTGCAGTCAACCAAAGATGGCATGACTTACCTGCGCAGATTTGGAAGCATTGAACCCAGAGTGCTGGCTCTGCTATATGGTACAACTAATGCTAGACCTACAGTTTATGTAGAAGACAGTTGAGTTTCAGTGTATTTATAAATTTTTTTTTTTTAGGTTTTACATTTTTTTTTCTTTAAATTCATTACTGTATTTTTGCATGGTTCCTTGTATTGCATTTGTTTGCACATATTATGGGCTTTGTGACCCCAAACTTGCAGGCAAGATTAGCTGCTTTAGTAAGTAGAATTGTGTGGTCTCTTTTTTGGTTTGTTTTACGTAGTATCAAGCTTTGAAAGTATGATTTCACTCATTACTAACCTTGAATTCCTTAATTTAATCTATCATATATATTTTAGTTTAAATGTATAAAGATCATCTAGAAAAGGATAATATTATGTATTGAGACATTCCTTAATTAGGAAAAAATGGCTGCTGTATATTTACAAGATCAGTTATGAGTCAAATAACATCCTTAATACTGGGAACAGAATATGAACTACATTCAGTTTGACTGATGCATATAGCATACTCATCACCAGAGTTTTTGTCTGATCAGATTTTTGTGTTTGTTTTTAAAATTTCAGCACAATGCAGATATATTTGAATGTCAATATTAAACATTTAGACTGCTGTTCAGATTGTATTTATCATTTTCTTCTATGTCTAGAAATTTGAATCCCTAACTTAAATATATGCTGCTGTGAAACAGCTCTTAGTGAACACTAAATGTTGATTTCAGTTAGCTGGATTGTAGATACTTGCAGATTGAAAGAGTTATTAGGGACATGGAAAAAGAGCTTAGAATCTGTTTGGTCTTCTGCTAACTTAAGTTGAAGTATCTGCGCACATTGAGGGTTGGGTTTTTGTTGGTTTTTTTTTTTTTGGCTGTGTTTTTTGTTTATTTGTTTGTTTGGGTTTTGTTGGTTTGTGTTTTTTTTAATATAAAACCATTCAATAAGGACTTAAAGCTGCAGGGTTTTTGTTTGGGTTTATATACATGAATTCATAGAATTTCTGAGGATTCCAGGCTTGTCTTGGGATTTTTATTAGATTTAAAGTTAATAAAGTTAGCTAAATCCACTTGTCTCTTGTTTTTATTTTTCATTAGTAAGTTGAAAGCCTGTAAATTCCTGTAGAAACTGAGACACAAATTATGTGGTTACCTAGTTTTTGCCTTGATCATAGATTTCCTCTATAAATTACCAACAGTCCATCACTGATTGAAATATTTTCTATAGTTAAGATTTGCTGCATAATATAGTATATAGAATTAAGTTATAATGTACTAACATTTTGCCTTTGAAGGAGGTTTTAATCCATATCAGGATTCAAGTTGCTCATCAACATTCTTTCATGTCTAATATATTATAGTTTATTTAAATGTGCTCAACGTTGCAAAATGCAAATGTGCAAAAACATTGAGACAGTATTACTGTCACTTTGGAAAAGATGTTCCTTGGGGATCATATATGAACATGTCAATTAGCTTGCATTAAGCCACCTGCTTTGTAAGTGGATTGAATAATAAATACCTTCAGTTTCTCTTGTCTTTGTCTTTCATGATCAGATTACGTGTAAGATGGTTTACAGTGAACCCGGAAGACAAACTGTTATGTTTACACTAAAAAAATCCATTTATAAATATTACCTTAACTAATTTGATGCCTGTTTCTGTATGGTTAAAGCTGCTTCCCTTTTATTTTATTTTATTTTTTTTTACCTGTTAGTAGTAGCATTTGTGAGTACAGTGTCTATTGCTGGCAACAAACTTAACAGCTCTGGCACTGAGGCTTTAAACAGAGAGAAATTTTATTCCAGCATGTGTGATAAATGGACCTTTTCAAGCTTAATTGCATTGCTAAAAGTGAACTTAAAACCACTTTGCGCTTGTAAGATGGGGGATTTGGGAGAGAGGCAACACATGATTGGACTGCTTCAAAACCTGCCTTGGCTTTATGCTAAAGCTTCTTGAACGTTTTGGCTGTAGGAAGCTGAAAGTGACTGCGAAGCTGAAGCTGCATTGCTAAGAACGAATAAAAGTAACTGGAAGGGCTGAACAGACACCTTCTGTTTTCCAGTGACTGTTGAAGGGAAGTTAATTGACCACTAATGCTTGAAGACTGATGATACTCATTTCTAAAAGTTTCCAAGAAGGTACTTGAGAGATACAGGACAAAAAAGCCCAGGGCCTCTGAAGCAACTGAGACCCTGGGTATGTGATAGATTCTATTTTGGCTTCCTTACAGGACAAAGAAGCACAGGTTTGGGGGATTTTTTTTTTTTTTTTAAGGAAATATTTTTTGGGTCTGATTTGAGTGCCTGGTACTAGAGGTAATTTAGTGATCCATGAATTGAGTTGTTATATAATAGCTACTGATACTGTCTTGCTTTTAAATGTATGCATAACATTGTCGTGTGATGCTGAACACTTAGGTATTTGTCAGGAATCACGGTGTTCTGGTCTTAATGCTATTGCAGGGGCTGAAAAGCTGCAGCTTACTTCTGTTCCAGAAGGTTGTGACTTAACCGTAGTTTAAGGGAAGGAGAAGGAATAGGCTTTTCATTTTGAAAATTTCCACCACTTACTGTGCTTTATATGCTTAGATGCATTGCCTTAAGTTTTCTGCAGCATCTTTGAAGATAAGATTCTCAACAGTATGCATCAAATTACTTTTCATATAAAATTCCATTGTCAAAACAAATCCTTTTGTATGCAATAAATAAAATGTTAGACTGGTATCATTCAAAATCTGTTTCTTTTGCAATTTTTTCCCCTTCCCTTCTTTTGCTCTTGAAATCTTGATCCATAAACATTTTCGTTTACAGGTATTAATTACTGCAGGTATTGTTTAAGAAAAAAACTTAGTGAAGGATCAGCATTTAGCTGACGTTAATTATCCTGCTAAACTGAGTGATCTGGAATTCAGTACCAATTGTGAGAGCCTGGAGAAGAATTGTAATAGACTTTTCTGTCAGTTTACGCAACTCCGGCACGTTGAAGTTCCTGACTCTCGGGACTCGTTATTAAACCGCCTCCTGCCTCTACGGCTGCCTCCCCGCAGCTGGGAGCGCCCGTCCCTCCCGTCCGGCGGCGGGAGGCGTTTCCCGCGGCCGCCGGCGCGTGCCGCTGGCTTTTGGGGTTAAACTCTGCCGTTCCGGGAGCGCGGGCCCGGCCCGCCCTGAGGGAGGCGCAGCGCGCCCCGCGCCGCCCGCGGACACC
>VZTF01009104.1:2338188-2428887 GCA_013397755.1 Cnemophilus loriae | reverse complement strand
GTGGGAAAACTAAAGCTGTTCCAGGGAAGGGACTACAGGAGCCTCTCTTCTGTGGTGAATGTCTAATGGTTTCAGCTGAACTCCACGAAAAATCTGAAGTCTGGTGGTTTCGTTGCTGTGCATAACAAAGAATACTAATTTTTGCGTGTGTAGCATAGCTTTTAAATTTATATGGCATGTATGTAACAAGGAACTTGCTTTATGCATCCTCTGGGGGGCGCTGCTAGAGTTACAAAATGCGTAAGTATAATAGTTAAATAGCAGGTGAGCACTCTGACCTTAAAAAGATAAAAAGTATAAGATAGGGTGCATTGCTTAATTTTACAGCACCATTCAGAGAGTACAGTGCTCTGAGCCTAGAGAGGAAACTTCTTTCTCTGAACATATGTGACTGGCTAGGAAGTAAAAGCTGGTTGAGTAATGCCTAGCAGGCACAGAGGTACACAGGTACAGTGGTGGTAAGTCTGTAATGGAGTCGGGCATTGGAAAGTTGTTGGTCTCTGACTCTCAGGCTTTTGCAATTTTATCATTTTAGATCACTAGAGGGATGGAGAATGCTGTGTCTGACCTTAGAAGTAAAGCAAAAACTCACGTGACTGGCAAAAGGGCTGCTTTAGAAGAAATAGGAAATAAAGTTGCAACAAGAGGAACGCACATATCTAAGGTAAAGGAATGTTTGAAATCTATATATATGGAGAAGTTGGATTGCTGCTCTGTACTAATAATAATAGTTTTCACTACAGAAAACAGAATGCCCCAAAGCATCCATAAAGCCTGTGAAAGGACCTAGCAAGATGACAAATGGAATTGTACTGCCTAAAGCTCCAGCTGCTGTGAATCAAGCAAACAAAGAAACTGATGTTCCAAAGGTAGGAAGTGATGATACTGTTCTGATTTTTAATTTGATTTGTAACTTTGAGCTCTACCTTCACAATAGTTTATCTGTGGCTGTATCTCATCCCCTTACCAAAAAAGCAAAGCCTCTGTGTTGAGGTTTTGGTTTAATGCATGTTGTACTTAAAGCCTGATGTTCAAGTGGCGGAATAAGCTGTTGAAGTACTGGATGAAGTTTCTGCTTTAGCTGGCAATTACTAGAAGATCTTGGGATTCTACGTTTGTGTATCTCAGTGAAAACTTGCTGCACTGGAGCCCAAGTTTGGTTTCAACTTCGGTCTAAAGAAATTGTGTTGGTGACTGGTGAAACGTAGTAACAAAGGAACATTGAAATTTAAACAGTAGACACATAAGAGGTGTTAACAGGTATGATCTATTCCTTAGGTTCTGTCTCCTGTCCCTATGGATGTGTCAATGCAAGAGGAGGATTTGTGCCAAGCCTTCTCTGATGTGTTGCTCAACAACGTAGAAGACATTGATGCTGAGGACTGGGAGAACCCCCAGCTGTGTAGTGACTACGTAAAAGACATCTACCTGTACCTGAGGGA
The DNA here is from genome assembly GCA_013397755.1 of Cnemophilus loriae. Taxonomy (NCBI): domain Eukaryota; kingdom Metazoa; phylum Chordata; class Aves; order Passeriformes; family Corvidae; genus Cnemophilus; species Cnemophilus loriae. The sequence goes on along the minus strand of VZTF01009104.1, from coordinate 2,427,445 downwards.
GCTCGAGGTAGGATGTGCCCTGGCTGCCCCGGTGTCCCGGGGTTTGCCCGGCTGCTCACCCCGCTGTCCCCCCAGCTGCAGCAGTCGGGGTTGCATGGCTGCTCACCCCGCTCTCCCCACAGCTGCAGCAGTCGGGGTTGCATGGCTGCAGCAGCAGTCGGGGTTGCATGGCTGCTCACCCCGCTCTCCCCACAGCTGCAGCAGTCGGGGTTGCATGGCTGCTGCAGCAGTCGGGGTTGCATGGCTGCTGCAGCAGTCGGGGTTGCATGGCTGCTCACCCCGCTCTCCCCACAGCTGCAGCAGTCGGTGCGCCCGCACTACCTGGACGGGAGGGCGATCAACGGGCGCATGCGCGCCATTCTGGTGGACTGGCTCGTCCAGGTGCACTCGAGGTTCCACCTCCTGCAGGAGACGCTCTACATGTGTGTGGCCATCATGGATCGCTTCTTACAGGTGAGAGCTCCTTCAAGTCATGCTCGGTATTCAGTTACTGTGTTTGTAAAGGAGTTCAGGATTTAACTTTTCTTTAGAAATCTAACAATCTACAGAATCTGCTCTGTGTGTAAGAGCTGTTACAGTGCAGCATCTTAACTCTGAGGCCGCTGCCTTCTTTGAGCCTGTCATTATACTGACACCTTCGACTAGAGCGAAAACCTCATTTATAGGAGTGAACACTGTCGTGCTGGTATTCTAAACTGATAAATATGAATCTGTTTATCTAGAGTTTGACACTTCAGGGCCTACTTTTTAAATTTCTGTTTTAAATTTTTAACTAACTTTTTAAATTTCTTTTTAAACTTCTGCAGAGTTATCCAGTACCTCGCAAGAAGCTTCAGCTGGTGGGCGTAACAGCACTGCTTGTAGCTTCAAAATATGAAGAGATATTGTCTCCTGATGTAGCAGACTTTGTTTACATTACTGACAATGCCTACACCAGTAATGAAATTAGAGAAATGGAAATGATTATTCTTAAAGAATTAAACTTTGATCTGGGGCGACCTCTTCCAATTCACTTCTTAAGAAGAGCATCAAAAGCTGGGGAGGTGGGTACTTGTCCTCATTATCTAGCACTTTTACTAGTATTGGTAAAGTCTGTCAGGGTTGCTTCTGGCATTTTTATCATGTGGTCTTACCTCCTCCAGCTTAAATGCCGGATGAAGAAATGCTCAGCTCTGAAACTCCACCTTGTGGAGTAACAAGACAATGTCACTGTGGCAGCCAGTAGTATTTCACATTTCTATCTACTGCGGCCCGTGTTCAGCCTTAGTGGCAGTAACTTCTTTATTGTCAAACTAAGAACCCTTGCTTTTAATCTTCTTAATCCTGGTGATCAGGGTACTTATTAGGAAAACACTAGCAGTGTTGCAGTTCTTTGTAACTTCTGGTTGCAAATATTGTGTTATTTAAGAATGAAAGATAAGCTTTCTCTGTGCCACAACCCTTTATTTCTCCACCTCAGTAGTTACATTCAAGTGAACTGGCCACTTCTGAGCTGGGCTTCAATTACCTCAGCAGACCCCTGGGTAACTCAAATAAGGTTCTCCTTAAGTCCTTACACCTCCCCTCCCTTGGTTTGCATTAGAGAGGGAGCACCTGTGTCCTTAGTTGGGCACAGCAGTACCTGATACTGCAGTTTTCTTTAAAATCCCTCACTTGACTTTGTGTCTGAATTGCAAATGACTGCTAGTCTAGACTGGTTTGGATTCTGGTCTTGATTTTGAGAGGAATGTCTGTTAGAAAGGATGGCCCCTAAACTGTAATAAAGCTTTTGCTATTTTTGTTTTGTTCTTGAACACAATAAGCAATTCTGAGTGATTATGCTAAAGTGAAGTGAAACTTTGTGGATTAACAAGCTCTCAACCTGCTAGGCCGATGCTAAGCAACACACTCTAGCAAAATACCTGATGGAGCTGACACTGATAGACTATGACATGGTTCACCACCGGCCTTCAGAGATCGCAGCGGCTGCACTGTGCCTGTCTCAGAAGATTCTGGGACATAACAAATGGGTGAGTATTGTAATCAAACTTGCTGGAGTTTTTTCTTCACTCAATGGAACTGATCCAATAAAAAAAGCCCTTGAGAAAATTGTCTTTAGGTTAGTAACAAGGCTGGTGCTGGAATAACGGTTGGACAGCGTGATGCACAGTGGCAGGTAGAAAAAGGAATGTACCAGTCAAAACTCACTATCCTTTTCTGTGTGAATACTGGGGTGCTAAAGGCTTTTTCTCTTGAAATCATCACGTTACAGAAGCCTACACTGTAAGTAGAAGTAAATTTTCATAATTCTTGCAGTACATGTAGCATAATGAAGTTGTGGACCATGAGTAGGGAGTTGTAATTCAGCTGGTAGTTGCTTTTTTTTATTCTCTGTTCAGTCTAGAAACATGGTCCTTGAAAAGGATGTGTCCAGACTGCTGCACATCAGGTTACTCTGGATCTGTCACTTAAACTGACAGCTACAGTTTCCAGCACTTGAGGCTTAGCCATGAAGCTCAGGGTGTTTGCTGCCTGAAGTGATTGTGCCTCAAGCAGCAGTTTCCGCTGCACAAATCTGAAGTTTGTTACCATTCTGCTGCAGGGTACAAAGCAGCAGTACTACACTGGCTATGCAGAAGACAATCTTGTGATGGTCATGAAACATATGGCCAAGAATGTGGTCAAAGTAAATGAGAAGTTAACAAAATACACTGTAAGTATAACTACTTAAATCCTCTCTCTAATGTTTTAAGAATAGCTTTGCTGCAGATTGTGGCTCCTTAGGTCAACACTCTGTATGTGCTCTTAAAGCATATGCTCTTCTGACAAGCCTGTGAGAGGCTGTTGCATTAATGTTAACATCAAAACCTTTTAGACAAATTGTGCTCTTGTTACTTTGCACACTGCTTCACTGCCAGCCTTGTGTGCTTGTTTTCCAAGCAGGTAGGCAAATTGACCCAAAATTATCTGCCTGAGCATAACTGGTGTATGTGTGAAACTTCTGTGTCCCTGTTCTCTCCTCTGCAGGCTATCAAGAACAAGTATGCAAGCAGCAAACTGCTGACCATCAGCACCATCCCTCAGCTGAACAGTGAGACCATCAGGGATCTGGCTGCATCACTCCTGTGAAGCCCTGGGCAGCCAGGGCCTGATGGGGTGTGCACTTTGTCTGTCTACTGCTTTTGTACATAGCATTCCCGCCTCCCACAGAGAGTTCCAACTCACACAGAAGATGATATTTTAAATTTGCTTTGTAATACAGCTTTCTATCTAAAAATAAAACTCCCTTCTTTTAAATATTGTGAGTGTAACTCTTTAAGGTACAACCTATACATGTTTGCAATCTAATGTCCAAGCAGGACATTTGACTAAATAGGTGATTGTTACAACTTGCAGTTAAATGAGCTTGATTATTCTCTGTGGTTGTTTCCAAAGAGAATCTCCAAGCTTTATATATTGCATTACATTTATTAACTTATAAAGAGCAGGCAGAACGTGCATCTTTTTTGTTGTACCTTAAAGAACACTAAATATGTACTTTATTTCACTGCCTTGTTCCAAGAAAGTATACTGGAGTTTATTTCTTTTTTTTTGTAGTTTGTTGCCTTCAAGTTTGGGGAGAGTAGGCCAGCTTTAACAGGTATTAATCCTGTAACTCTTTGTGTTTCTCTGTGTGCTTAAACAAACGGAGCTAAGGTAGCAAAACTGGAAGGCTCCTGTAATGCTAACAACTGTGCAAGGAATACAGGTGTGGAACTGAAGGGATGAGACCGTTTGAAAGCAGCTCAGCTCTTGAAACCTTCTCTACTTCCTGAAAAGAACCCCCTTAGTTTTTCATTACCTGTTCACTTGCCCACATCTTTTTCCCCCCCTTCTGCTTCTCCAGTAAACCTCTGTACCTGGGATTAGAGAGTCAAAGCCACCACAAGGCAGTTCTTCCTTGCTGCTTCCTTGACATTTTGCTTGCTTTTGTCTTTGTTTCTAATCTAAGTGTCAGTATCTGTATGCTCAGGGAATACAAGCATGTAAGTAATGCAACTTTTCTACCTCACTACCTCATGGAGGTCTATTATTTGTTAAATTAATCCTGTGTAAGTAACATTAAATTACAGATCTTTTCACAGTCTCCAGGTTCTACTGAACTCAGTACCTCCCTTCCAGCCCTAGCTATTCTGTGATTGCTCAGCATCTCCTCTTCATGAGTGTGCTGGCTCTGATGTAGAAGGCAAGAACCCGATGCTGCAGAACTGACCTAGACCTCAGTGCTCCCCTCTGGGAAGGATGGTGAAGCTACTGGGTTTTATCACCTCAAGCAGGAGCTTTTTCTCTCCCTGGGATAAGTAAGCCCAGCATTTACTGCAAATGATCTTCTCAAAAACGTGCTTCATTCGCTGTCTGTGTATCATTCCTCCCTTGGAATGAGGTGCTCATTTCTGGCTCCCAGAAACAGCTTCTATAGAAGATGGAGTTTGTGTACCTAAGTTAGACTTAGGCAGTGGGTTTAGGAGGGAGGAATTCAAGATTTTTAGCTATATCTTAAAGCTTATGCAACTTTTTAATACCAGCATTTGCAGGGCTTTTTAACTGCTCAATATGAGAGAATGAAAAGCACAGCAGTTCAGCTGGGCATAGGGAAAATAATTTGGTTTGGAGTGAAGAAAGGGTTTTTTTCTTCAGAAGTCAGTGCAGTAAAATCCTGAAGCCATTGGTGTGAAGGTATCTGTCTATGTGAGAACAAACTGCACAGAGAACAAACCTGTTGATCTTCTTGTGTTTTATTTTATGGAGGTTCAAAAGGCAAAGCAGGAATTCTCAGAACTGCAGGGCAAGCAACAGCCACGCTGCTGGGGGAGGCAATCAGACTTGGGCAGTAACACCTGTGCTTTTGCTCTTTAAAAGAAGGAGTAGTGCATATCTGTAAGTACCTGGCATAAAAATTCTAGCAGTACTACTTCATAAGAACAGTGGACTACTACATTATACATTTATACACGTTTCTATCATAACCAGTTTTTATATACAGTATATAACTATTTCTATAAATGTACAGCTCTGCATAAAGACACTTCCTATAACAGGTAGAGTATTAAACATAAATCCAACATGGGCCAGCCATATTATAATATAAATCTTGAAGAAGGCAACATTGTTTAGCATACAGTACTATGTGGTTTTCTGTTTGAAATTTTTACAGTGCCTGTTGGAGTCCCTAAACACACCTGCAAACACAAACCAGTTCCATCACATCTCTGTACAGAATTACTTAAATAGACCATCACAGTAGTTTTTTAGATGGTAATATCCCAAATGAGCCTAAACCTTTTTGACATGTAGCAGCATACTTATTAACATGTTCCCCAGAATGATCTGCATTAGAGGAAATGTGCATTTAACATTATCATCAGTAGATAATTAAAAAGGTCACTGATATTCAGCTGAAGGCACTTATTTAAATACACCCCTTTCACAGTCCCTGGTCGCAGACTGTAAATCACCTGTTTCAGGAAGATGGTAGGTTTGAGCATTGTTCAGTTACCAGGTGTTTAAACCAGGTTTTAAATATAATAAATAATTGGTCAGTTCATTGCTGTGTGGTGCTGAGACAAAGATCAAAGTCTGTATTGGGGCTAACTCTTCCTACTCATATACAATTTACTGGTGAAAATAGTGCTGAGAATGGCAGATCCTGGAACAACAATGTCCTGAAGGCAAGGGAAAGCATCTTCAACCACTGGTACCTTCACACCAACTTTCCTCTGACAGTCTTTTAAATCTTGGTGACGTAATTGTTGGGAAACAGGCCTTGTTTCCCTCGTAGCCTTCCCGTCCACCAGCCAGAGGGATCTGTAACAAGGACAGCAAGGTAAGGAGTGAGGCTCTGGCAGCCTTTCTGTGTACTTTGTGCAACCTTGCAAAGCTGTGCCACTCAGTGAGCACCTTGGGAAGGAGTGAGGGGACAGGATTTGGAGTTTTGCCTTTAGAGGAGGGTGCCTTGGAGACCCAGAGTTGGAATTGGTTAATTACATTTTGCTTCTTGTGCTACAGCTGTGGTTTAGGCTAATCTTCCTCTAGAGCCAGCGACAGAATTACTGTCTCACTGAGTGTGCAGTGCTGCAGTACCCAGGGACGGGTCCTTGGTCTGTCTCTGACGGGCTCTTGAGTGAGGAGGCTGGACTGGGGTGGAGGCTTCTCTGCCCCCTGAGCCATCATGGAAATTTGCAAGCCTAACAGGAGAAGAACCACCGGGGTGGCTGAGAAAGCCTGTCCTAACCCCCACCTGTACCTTCAGGATCAGTGCCTAAGCGGCAGCCCGGTGTGTCCGTACCTTCCTTGAGGATGTCGATGACGTCGTTGGCGTTGAAGCTGAGCTCGTCGGTGTCCTGCGCGTCGTAGGCGTAGAGCGCGCGGCACTGCGGCACCTGCGGCTTGGGCTTGGGCTGCGGCTTGGGCCTTCCCCCGGCCGGCGGCGGGCGGCTCGAGGTCTGCCTGCGGACACTGGGGACAGCACGGGCTCGTGACTCAAACCTGAGCTTTAGCAAACCCCTCTGTCTTAATGAACTCATTTTAAAGAACATCACGGAACAAGGGAAAAAGGATTTTCTTGAATGTCACAACCATTAAAAATAGCAGTGTGAGACTTCCCTGTGAAAGGGACAGAGTTGCCATTTCTCTCCTATGGAAATGGGTGAGTAAGGACTTCCCAACAGCAGTTCAAATGCTTACAAGACATTTAGTGCCCAGGCTGAAATGGAAGCAAATGTGCACGTGTGGTTCATGCATATCTCAGTATCTACACAGCTTAGGCTGTGTCTCTCCCCTTGCCCCAATGTCACCAATGATTTAGTTTTCAGTATCAAAAACAAAGTTCTAGTTCACAGGCTTGCTACTTTACCATTCTTGTGACTAAGCTGTAACAGAGACTTGCATCTCTTTTAAGTTGCCTCAGATTCCAGGGCCATCTATGGACTTGTTCTGTTATAGCCAACTCTGAAGCAGCAGGGGAGATGCTGCACAAACTGTCACAGCTGTGACCACTCCAAAGATTAGGAAGGGGAAAGAGGGAAGAAATGCATTTTGCCAGCTCATCAGCTAATAAAGGCTGGAAGAGAGAACAGGTATTAGTATGTCAGTTCAAAATTAATAATATATGTGCTGAATGACTAAAAATGCAATGATGTGGAGGAGAATGAACTGTGATCATGTCATGATAACATAACACAGCTTTTGCAGAACAGGGTTACAGTTACTGCCATGAAGTCCTAGGCTTAATTTTGTCAATAAACCTCTGCCTAATTCTAACTTGGTAGCGAACTGCACCAGAAAATAAGATTTGAAGTATGGACTGTAACAGCACTTCAGTTCTCAATGTATCTCTGAGGGGAGAGATTTTCTCCTGTTCTTCAGCATCTACTGCCTTTGCTCAGGATAGGAGATATTGTGAAACCTAGACCTATGTATGGAAATTAAGGAGTTCAGCACAAGTCTTGGAAAACAGCTCAACTTTTGTGCAGCCACAGGAGAGCTAGAATATCTTAAATGAGATATTTTGCTGCTGGGAGGAGCCTGCTGATTTTAATCTTGGTCTTGTACTGGATTGCAGTGCCACTGCCTCCTTCTTGGCAGCTTTGCTAAAAATAAACCTAATTCTACTCCTTAAAAATTACATCTACTTCTATATGGCTATGGTTTTGAAATACCAAACTGACACCACTTCTAGTGCACAGCTTCCTTTTGAAAAGGAACAGGAACAGAAATGCTCATCTGAAATCCACTGCTGAATACAGTTATGTTGTTTCTTTTCAGTGCATTAATAAAGGAGCTCATAATGCTCAGGAAGACAGCCTTGGGAATGTCACTTTTGTAAGAGTCCTTCCTTAGGTTTGTTACTGCTGCAGAACACCTGGGATGTTTGGTTTCGGTTTTATCCTATGGCCTATGTGTTTCTGTGGCTACCTGAACTGTAGTCTCAAGAGAAAGTAAAGTCGAATATTAGTAGAAGAGTTTAGGAAGAAGCTGACATGCGACAAGAACATTTCACCACCTAAAGCCATGGAAGTTATTACAAGGTGGAAATGTGCCTGAAAGTGTTAGCATGTGCTGATGGGTTTGAAAGTGGTAAAACAGCAGTGACCACTTCTTTCTGATTTCTTTCTTATTTGAAGGTTAATATTAAACAAAAATTGCTCTAAATATGCCTGAAATATTTTATGGCTGACACTTGGCACAGTGGGATAAAATGACTGTCGTTAGGACAACTGCAAAGACATCTATACATGCCTGACCTTGCTTGAGGGCTCCATGTTTAGGAACTAGAAAGCTCCTCCTTAGGAACCCTGTGCACTTCTGACTCTCAAAAATCTATCAATTGTGCACATTCATGTTACTGTTTGATTTCTGTGTCTGATGCTCACTAACATTGTAGCTAATATACTAAATCAGCCTGTTGGATCACACAGCAAAAGAATGCTTAGGCCAACAGGGTGATTTAGTGCAGAACACCTGCTAAGGAGCTTGTCTGCTGCCTGACAGCTGAGACAGGGCTGCTTGTACAAAAAGTTGCTCTTGATATAGTTAAAAATAAATATACTTTTGCTGGCTCCAAGAACCCCCATTCACGCAGATCATCAGCAAACTGCTTCTTCTAAACCAAATACTTTTTTTTTTGCCTAAAACTGCTGAATAGGCAGCACTCTTTGACAATTATGTGACACTCAAGACTCCCACTACAGAAAAGCTCAACTAATCTTCTACATGAAAGTGGAGTAAGGGCTGAGTTAAAGTAGAAACTGTTGAGTCACTGAAAAACCTTAAATTTTTTTAAGGCCTTTAACATTTGAATTATAGTTATTAAACTAGAACTGCTCCACCTTTATTCCTATGGGTCTAGGATGGATTATGTTTTGGAATCTGATGGAATGGATGATACCTGTGAGTACAGCCCAATAGCACAACCTCGTGATTGATGTACAGAGTATATCAGTCATGAACAGTCTGAGTGTGTAAAACTATTTGCAAAAATGGACCTCTTTTTATCAGATTCAATGTAAAATCTTACCCAGCTGCTCCTTGGTCAGGTACTTTCAAGAAATCCAAGCTTTGTGGTTGCTGTGAAATCTTGCCGGATCCCCCCGACATTTGCCTTGGTAAAGCTGGTCGTGTCATACTTGTGTACAGGTTCTTCTGATTGGCCCACTGATTTCCTGGGCTCTGGGGATGGGCTGCAGACTGGGGGGGATTTATTACTCCATTCTGCTGCTGACCTAGAAGTAAATGAGGTGTGAGTGCCTGCAGTCCAAACTCCAGCTCAGTAAAGGTAACCCTTTCCTTGTGCTGATTGATGGGTTAACTGTCAGACTCAGCTGTCAGAGAGCCCCCACCCATCAAGGAACCCAAAACCAAAATCATGTTGAAATGCTGATTTATACCCAATTTCTGGTCTGCTGACAATCTATTTTAGGTTCACAACTTCATGGACTTGTGCTCAGGTTTAAGATGTGTGCCCTGGGTGTTCCAAGCAAGCACAAGGCTTAGCCCTCAGCTGAGTTCCAGTTTAGCTAACATGGTACCATCACGCCTCTCTAAAACACTGCACATCATTTTATCCACATAAGGGTTTATCCAAAGCTAGCCAGAATTGCTTCTTTTTCTTTTGAAGTTCAAACTCAGTCTACCATGTATTCAAGGAATTTGACTGTTTTTATTAAGTTGCTATAAATACTTGTCTATTTGAACAAGCACGGGGGGGTTGGGGGGACGCTTGGGTTTTTTTATTGTTTTGTTAAAAAAAATGCCTTGATACTATTTTGATAGTTGAGAAGGAGTTTGAATTTTCTAGGAGTGACATGGGTAGAAGCTTTAAAGAAATAATTATGCCTCTAATTTGAATTTAAAGCAATCCCACCCATGTCTCACAGTCTCAGGGCCTAAAGAGCTCAAGTCTGTATGCTTTACATTCCTAAACCCCTATGGAACAAAATGGGAGCTATGCTTCTATTAAAAATCAGTTTCCTTAATGATATGGGTGACCCTCTCCTTTGCCATTGAGATTATGTCTGCTAAACATCAGCAGGAAGAACAGCTGTGCAGAGAGGAGACACCTGGGAAAACCCCACTGCCTTCAACAGCCGGTCTTTGCTTCTGATATTCTCTGGGTACTGTGGCAGAAATTAAGGGTCATAAACTCCTACGTAACCCCACTCTGCAATCCAAGCCAGCATGGCACATACATTATGGTGATAGAAATAAAGGTTTCAGTTATTCTGAACACGTACAGAACACTCTGTTCAGCTACTGCACCACTCGTTTCAAAACATGATGTGAAAATAGCAGAACCCAGATTAATTGTTTGGGACTTTCAAAGAGCAATGTGCCCAAATCATGACATAGCTTCTAACTCCTTGAAAGTCTGGACAGGTTAACTGGAACTCTTTTGCAACACCTGTCTGCAATTTTGTTTTTCCAGCTATGAGTGGCTACTTTCTAAGAGAGTTTAACATTCAAAAACAACCAAATAAACCAAAAGCCATGTTACTGTAACCTACAGAGAGGTCTGTAGGAAAGCCTTCTACTCACCTTTTAAACGTGATAGCCCAATGGCTGAGGGGCAACACAGCACTTAACTTCAGCAGTGACACTTCTCCTAGCTATACAACTGCTGAAACAGTTTTTGAAAATATAAACCAGACTGTCCTTGCTTTAACTGATGCTGTACAAATACTATCTCTGTCTGCTGATAGGTCAGCTCCTTACAGTAATTTCCCACTTCACTACCAGTTCTGGCAGATCACACAGTCCTTAGTTTGATTCATGCAGCTGTGAGGATTTGGAATTGTCCATTTAGTTTGGTGACCAAGACTGGTCACACCCCCAACTTCCACCATTAGCATTGTGCTTCTCAATAAACAGCAGCTGACTGAAAGAGGACTCTTTGTTAAAAAGAAAGTACTCTGGGAGTGTAAGTAAAAAAAAAACCTCTTGGGAAATGTTGGGTCAATGGCATATTGTTCTCTCCTGTGAGCTCACAAGCAAAATTAATCATATCTGCCCAGGGCAGAAGTGGAACACGCTAATGACATCAGTCCCCTGCAGAAGGAGCCATGCTGCTCACTGGCACAGCTGCTGTGGCTCAGCACTTGGGCACACAGGAGCTGGACCACGTGTGACAGGGCAGGACAATGAGACCCGAATTGCATTCTGTGCCGTGCTGGCACTGAAAGCAGTTTCACTGCAAAGCACTGTCTGTGGCTTGATAAGGACAGAGCTTGTGCCCTTCACAGTGGAGAAGGCTGCAGGGTCAGGTTTAGATTCCGTAGCTTAGACCAAGTGTCTGAACAAGTCACCATCCACAACGAGCAGGACAGCTCCAGGGGAATATCCAGCAAGACACTTCATAAAATGCCTACAAACAGATGCTTTCCAGGCAGGATCTTTTAAAGAGAAATTTAAACTGTTACCGCGGTTTTTTTAATGGGTAAAGATTACCAGATGACAAGAGAAAAACAAAAGCCTTCATTTGGAATTCTGTTTTGCCCAAGCTAAGAGGACTTACCCGGAGGAGGTGGTGCAGCTCTCATAGGGTAAGTCTGATTTTGAGACCTGCTGGAATACCCTCTGCCTTGGGTAAGGTTCCGTCTAGTAGGACCTAGAAGAAACCAGCAACATTCTGTTACCCCTTCACAATTACATTAATTAGGTAAGTCCTGCTGGCTGCCAGACCCCCTTGTTGCGTGATCAGAAAGAGCTGATGTTCAGGAATAAGCAATCTGACTCCTGCTGGGTTGGCCAGGCTGTTATAAAGCATTAGCTGCAAAAAGGATGACTTTGGGATATTCTCCCTTTTGTGACCCAGTTCAGCCTCAGGATATAAAGCAAAGCCTTGCAACAACAGTAAACAAGGCCCAGAACACTGACAGCTGTAGAGCAGCAAGGAATTCTGCTGTATCTTAGGATCTTTGTGTGCTAATGTATGAAATTAATAAAGAACATAGTGAGGCTAGAGCCAAGCAGGGATAGAAAAAGTCAACCATTCTCTGAAATAATAAACCCCTAATTTCTAGAGGAAATTCATACTTACGGGAATTCTTTGGTAGCCCTGGTCCAATGCTGATCTGCAGAACCTTGTTACTTGGTTTGAGAATGGCTACGTCTCCTTGGCCTTGCATAAACTGCACTTGTCGAGAACCAGCACTGCTCCAGGGCCCCCAGCTCTCCTTCTTCAGCTTCACTTCAAGTCTGACAGAAGCGCATGAACACACAAACGAAAAAAAACAGAATTCCTACATCAAATCAAGGCAGTATTGCTCGGCAGCAGATAACTCAGAAATATAAAATTAAAAGCTTTGACTGAGAATCTGCATTCCATGAGTGACTCAGCTGACATAACCACCTAATTAAATATTTTTTCTGTGTTTTTAAGATGTTCCTCTTAATTGACATTTGAACTTTCCTGGTACAGCTTCTCACAGGAAGTTTAAGATGCCCTGGAGAGGACAGTGAGCTTTGAAGAAAAATGTGCAAAGGCCCAAGTAAGAGATGTGTGAGCCCTCAGCCAGCAGTGCCTCTGCTGGAGTGCTGTGTTTGTGAACATTGCCCGCACACGCTGTCAGAGGTACACACACACTGGATGTGTGGGCGGCTGTACACTGCCCTGTGTGCTCTGGGGCAGGCCTGGGCTGTGCTGCAAGGGAACAGTTCTGCATTCATACACCTCAGCCTTTTCATTTTACAGTTCTTCCCATGCAGGCACACACACACACACATTCTTTCCCAGCACCTCCACACTATCCATCTGCTCTGAACTGGACTCAGATATGGTTTTGGGCAGGACCCCACAAGTGTAATACATGACATTTACTCCTGGTACTGGCTTTGCATTCCCAGTGTACAGGAGTAATGTTCCACACATGCTACATGCTACAGTAATGTTCCACACTTCAATTCTCCTTCTACACCCTTTCCAAACAAAAATAGTGATCTCCTGTTGCTTTTCATAATTCCTCCACCTTTTTGAAGGCAGTAAAATATACACACAAATCCAAGGCCTGCTGTTGCTGATCTCCTTAATGGGTGGAAGTATTAACAAAAGCACGTTTGCTAGGATTGTTTCCAGGATGTCCTCACAGCCAAAACGCACATCAGACATGCTCTAGGTTTTCACGTTTGTTTCTAAAAAATGTTCCAAATATAATTTACTTAAGTGAGGCCTCTTTATTCTTTCACCCTGCAGTCCCCTGCACCCACAACAAACTTCAGCATTTCAGACTGCTGTATTACATGCCCAGAATTCTTTCAAACTCTTCACTGAGATGTCTGCACTCCTAGGTGAAGGTGAAGGAGCGGGAAGAGGATGTTCCCTGCTCCTGCCAGGAGCCAGCAGCAGCTGTGCAGAGGCTGTGCAGAGGCCCTGCCCTGGCTCTGCTGGCACAGCTGCTCTGTGGCAGAGCTGCAGAGCCCTGGGCCTGGTACCACGGTCAGGAGAACAAAGGCAGCACTCCTTGCACACACACAGCGGGAAGTGTCAAGTGGCCCTGGTAAATCCTAACCTGTTACTCTGACAGGGCAAGCACAAAGTCTGGTCTCTCCGCACATACAGGGTTTTACACTCTGCTACCTCTTATTACTGTAAGTAAAGTACAACTTGCACTCACTCATTTGCCTTGGAAGCAAGAACAAAACATTTTTCCCTAAAAGCCCATTGAAAAAAGCCGTAACTCACGTATTGCTAAATTTCAGAGGTAGTTTTCCTTGTGTTTTCTCTTCGTATCGTTTAGATAAGAGGCTTAAAAACTCCGTTTTGAAGACTGATTCAAGCAAACTATCGTATTCCTGTTCATGTAGAATGAAAATGTCATCCTGCATGGTGCTGCAAGGAAATCAGAAACCATCCAGTTTAAAATGTCATCAGCAAATACAGCCAGCGTTTTAACGACACTTGCAGAGTACTCATGGTTAATTTTTAAAAGCATAACAAAGTCCAAGCAGCATTAATTACAGATTGCTTTCTGAGAACAAGTTTGGTTTTTTTCAGGAGTTGATAATGGAATAGCTGAAACAATCCCTTTTGAGAGACAGGAATACTACTTGGTCATTTTACAGTAATTACTGCTAGCAAAAAACCATGTGCTATTAAAGTTACAATTAGAATCCTTCTCGTTAATAATGGCAGATTTTGTGATTAGAGATAAATTAGAAATTTCAAGGTTACTGAAGCAAGCCTGAAACCCAAAGCAAGCAAACTCAAAAAGAAAGCTTTCAATTCCCACTTCATCAATCCACTTATTTTCCCTGTCCTACACAAATTGCTCTGTCAATGGAAAAATATATTCCAGGTACTGACCTTAAAGAAACAGAAAGAATTCTCTCCACTTCCATCCGTCGCTTCAGGACTTCCTTCACCTGGCCCTTCTCTGGGCCCTGCTTTATCTTTTCACGCCCGATCAGGTAAATGCACTTGGGAGTGAGGACGAGATCTCGCTTCACGCTCTGAAACACAACATTGAAAATACACAGCCGTGTCCTGCGTGGTGTGACCCTGAGCTGGGCCGTTCCTGTGACAGGGTGCCGAAGACAACTCTGACTCTCAGCAGAACTCGTCTTTAGGGGCTGTTGCTGTTCCACCCACCTTAAACCGTCTGTCATATTTAGTTACAGTGTCTGCAAAATCGATCTTCTCCCGCTTGCCCACAAACTGGCGGAGCTCGGGATGGTCCTCCATGCCTATGTAATCTCCCACAAAATTCCTGTTAATGCTGTTCCGTCTTCTCTCTTTCTTGTTCAGCAACAGATCTGATGCTTAAATACCAAACATAAACACTGATTAACAGCATCTACTAAATTTCCTAAACTCATGCTCTCAAAGAGCCAACTGTTTCCCATGGAGTTCCTTGGGAAGTGATAACCAAATTGTTTCCAATATGGAGAAAACAGTGAAGCACTGCTACTAATCCTTTAGATAAGGATGTATGTGACCACTAAATCCATTCCTAATGAAATACACTGATGACAAGCTCAGTAGTTCTGGTTAATTGGGAGCACTTCTGGAACTAACAAATTTCTCACTCACTGCTGGAAATTAAAGATTAACCCTTCCAAACCCAGCATGTTCATTCACACAGCCCAGGTCACACACAGCTAAGTCCCAGCAGAGTCCCTGGACTTTTATCACCTACAGATTATTCAGATCCTGCATAACTGTGGGAAGTTTTCTTTTTTGCCTCCCTTGCAGCATCTCTGCTGCCTGTCCTACTCAATCTTGCTTTGAGAGCAAAACACTGGGCAGTCCAAGAGATCTGCGCATGCAGAGCAGTCAGCCTCATCAGTGGTACCTGAGAGGTCCAACAAGGTGCAATCATTCTGAGGCAGTTACCTGCAATGCAACTTTTGCTACAGAGAGGGAGAGACTTCCTTTCTTTTTGTGTCCCTCCCGTTCCTGGAACCGTGTGTGTGAAGTCTCTCCCATCAAAAGTTCTGACCTACCTTCTTCTCTCATCTGCACGTATTTTTTTCTGGCCGCGTACTTCCTCCAGGCCTTCTGGATGGCCCTGGCATACCCGTCATACTTCCTCTCCCTCATCTCTTCTAACAGGAACAGCTGTACAAAGAGACAGTGGGGTGGGTCAAACACGTTACACGCAAAGTTCAAGAAAAAGCTGTATTTTACTTTCGACAACTCTCCAGTGCATTTCGGTCTAGATCCAAGCTGGAGCCTCTTCCACAGCTGTGGAATCTGAGATTGGAATGTTAGGGCAACCTTTTCTGGAAGAAATTTCTGATGCTTGAGTGGCTGTGGCTCTTACCAGCCTACCCATTAACTTCCATACCCCATGATGAAGGAAGAGGAATATGGATTCTCGCTAAAATATTCTACTGGTGCAACTCAAGGTTCTCCCCTGGCCATTTCTTCAGCCTCCATCTACCCATTCTCCAAAATTCCTACTTCTCTTGTCAGAATGTTACCATGTCTGTGGGGATCTGTGCAATGTGTAACATAACTCACTGTCCACAAGCAACTTTCTTCCCTGCCTGGATTTCATACCCTTGTGCCCACTGGCTCCATTCTGTCTCATCACTGAAGGTTGTCTGCTGGCTGCATGACTTACAACTATGACCTTGTAATTCACAAGTATGACAGTAAGATTTTTAGGTCTAAAATGTCAGAATCAAGAGAAAATACTGTTTTATTAATACAGAAATGGAAGGTGCACCCCCTTTTTGAGAACTTCCCAGGTCCACTTAAAATATATGTAAATTTAATGCATTAGAATAACTTCATAATTACTGTAGGATACAGCATATTCACTATAGCCTTCTACGTACTTTAACTAAATGGGGGTTTTGTCTTATCAGGAGCACAAGCATTTGGCTGAATTGCAGCATTCAATCAGTCCACTGACATGACTGTTGCTTATTATTTCCCTGCATGGTGTGTTAAATATTCACAGGAGTTATCTTCTAGCTTTCAGGAGATAAAATTACTAAAAACGGGTATGTGGAGAAGCAAACTCGGGCTTTAGGATTTTTTTTTTTTCACTTTGCTGCTCTAAACCATGCAAATCTAGAAAAACACTGTTGTTCATATTGATCTTAAAAAGGAAACTCAATCTGGTGCAAACCATTTCCACAGAACTTCACTTGCTCCTGTACAGAATTATTTATTCAGGTGTGTGATGGAAATGTAAATAATGAAGCCTCCTTTCTGCCACCCATAAAACCTTATTTCACAGTTGGCAAGTCTCCATCTACAGCAAACTTATTTAACAAAAATTTTAAAATCTCTTCCTGAACACAAGCACTGGCTGGGGTTTCAGGACAGGCACGAGAGCTCCTCATCCACAAACATCCTCAGCTGCAGCAGGGGCATGACCAAGCCCTCGTGCAGTTCAGGTTACAGTGACAATATTGATGCTGTCTCTCATCAACACTCACCATTTATTTCTCTAACAATAATGCTAATTGCAAAATCTCAGTGCAAAATAATCTATCATCTGCAGCTGAAGGTCACTGTTAAGGAAAGTCAGCTAAACCACTGAGCTAAAATATGGTTTTTAACCTACAGAAATAAAGATGCTGCACAAACCCTTTCCTAAAATATGTATTATAAAGCCTCCCCTTACACTCTCAAGCAAATCAAGTATTTTTATCTGATTAACCACAACAGGTGCTCTTTTTGGTGGAAGAAAGAAAAAATTTCATTTACCATCTAAAAGATTATTTTTCTCAAAAGCAATATAACCTTAGCCAATGCTTTAGTCATATAAGATGAACGATGATTGTCTTTCTTAATAGAAGATAGAAATCACACTCTAAAATATTCAGTGCACAAAAACATTTTCAACTTAAAATAAAAAAAAAGCCCAGACTCTTTTTGGTATTTATTTAAAAATAGATTTCATGGCAGTAAAAAAAATTTAAAGAAAACATACAGTAATTGAAAGCATTCATTTAGAATAAAATCAAAACAAAACAAAAACCCCAAAAAAATTTCTAGTCAACGTCATGTTGTCCTACCCTGCAGAACTGCCCTTCAGTAAAACTCACAGATACACCATTAAATGGCACATCCATGCAAGCAAAAATGCATCAAGATGGGAAGATGCTTCCACTGGACAACAATGTCTTCCTCTCAAAAGAACTGTAGCACATCATGTTGGGGTACAGATCATGAACTGACTGAAGGGGAACTGGATCCATCAATCCCATGGCAGCACTTGCCACTTGGCTACTAAAGAGAAGGCAGATACCAGGAAACTGCACCAACTTGGTAAGACAAAACTCCCAATAATCACCAGAAAGATATCACAGCCTGTGCTGCAGAGGAAGCAGGTAAAGCTCAGGTCACAGCTGTGCTGCAGAGGAAGCAGGTAAAGCTCACACTCTCTCAGAACCGGCTGGCTGTTGTTGCCATGACCAAATAGGATCAATCCCATATTAGTTTCCTGCTCCGCCAATATGCACCTGAAGTACAGTAATAACCAACATCTCGAGCACTGTATGCTGTAGTGTATAAACATGTCTCTCAGATGTAGGCAGGAATGTAAATCCCATTATTCCTGAACAGTATCTTACCCTTTTTATGGTAGAAACAACAAAATTTCTATTATGACTTGGAGAAGCATTCTCTTTTTTCCTTTAACAAATATCTTCCCATGTGACTGGACACAGCAGTGTCATTGCCTGAATTACTGTTGTTCTACAGAGAAAAATATATGTTCCTGGAACAGCAAATGATAGCCATAGAAGTGTTCAGCTTTTATTTTAGCATGTAACTTCAGACAAAGCACCAAGAAATCAATACTCAACTGCAAGATGTGCTACACAAACTAAGTCCCATTGCTTCTGATGCATCAGGAATACAAGAGGGTGAGCAGAGCACAGATTTCCCTTAACTTTACTGAACAGCAAAGTAAGAAAACTTTTTTCCAATGGATTTTGCACAGTTTAGTAGCCACAGGATTAAACCAGACTTGTGATGCCTCCCTAATATTCTCTTTGGGATTTCAAGTTGCAGTCGTTCTGGAACACTGATTTACTCCGTGCTGTGTAACATATCCTTACCATCCCTGGGGACTATTCTACCTTCATCAGTAGTTCTTGTTATGAGGACCAATGTTCTCGATACCAAAGCATCTTCATAACCCATTTTTCCTCTTCTTGATGCATTTAATTCTCTTTATATTAAGTGCCAAAACCCTGCAGTGGCCTTATGTAGTGTGTCCTTTACACAGCCTCTACAATAGACGTGCCAGCTTGTCTTAGATTTTTACACTTCCCCCACCTCAGCAGGTGTCATGCTCAACTTCTGAGTGGGCAGGACTTTAATTTCAGCAACCAGTTGCATATTTAAAGAATTGTGTTGTGACACACTTACAGACTCCGGAGCTTTGATGAAGACTTTGGACTTCCCGAGCTGGTACTGGTCAGGTTCCATGTTGACCGACTGAAGCAGGTGGAGGACTCCTTGTTTCTCTTCTCCTTTCCACGAGGGCCAGGTTGCTTTGGTCAGAATGGCATACCTTAATAACCAAGGAGCAGAGATGAAAAGCTGGGGTCAAACAGCAGCAGCAGCAGAACACCACTGACTCTTGGCCAGCATTACCCTGAGGGAGGCTGACAGTGGCAGCGGGACTCAGAGCTTGGTGTGTGTGAAAGTGCACAGCATTAAGATGTTTCTTGTTTAGTGAGACCGAACGACTCAAGAGAAGGACAACAGTGCCCTGGAGTTTCCCACTTCCAGACACTAAGTTACTGTCTGGTAACTTCAGCAGTTCATTGAAGAAAGTTCTGCTGGAATGTGCAGAAGTCCAGGGTGAGGTTATTCAGCAGCAACGACCTATGGTCCAGATTTGAGTACTACATCCTTGGTATTCTGAACTGATTCCCAAGCACACGTCCGATTTCTCACTCAAGCCTCCTCAGTCTGTCTTATTCTTACAAAGGTCTTTTCTGTTTCTGAGCAAGTGACCAGCTTGTGCTCCTAACCCACCTGTTCAATAGCTGGGCTGCATTTAGCAAGGAGTCATTCCTGGCTCTATCCCAGAAAGCCTCTGGCTTGGCCTCTGGTGCAAGAAGGAAGCAACAGTGATGTTGGTGCTCTAACAGGTCTTTGGCAGAAAGAAGCACGTAGCCTTCTCTCTCATGCTGTCCTGTGTAAGCCTTGAGAATGAAGTAGAAGCCAGGTTGCAGCCCCTTTTAAACTGCCCACTTTTCCAGGCTTCACTTGGGCTTTTGGAACTGCCAGGCTGGAGTTACAAAGCTGCCTCGTTCCACTGCCCACCAAAGGAGCACTGCTGGGCTGTAGCTGCCCCAGCGTGTCTGTGGGTAAGTGACTTCTCTGGCAGCAGTTCTTTAGGCTCCTTTGACAACGAGACTGGAGAACAGCTAAATATGTTGAGACAAATTTGTCCCCAAAATCTTATATTCTTTACTTCTGACAATTTCCTTTTAATACTTTAGGCATACTTAAGTTATGTAAACTAAATCATGCTTATTAGTAGAACTATTCAACACATGAAAAGAGTGATCAAGTGTGGAGGTCAGTTTGTTGTAATCCCCAAGTTCTTAGGATGATTTAGGCAGCTCCTAATAAAATGTTCTCAAAAATCACACGAGGAACTGTTGGAAAATGCATCAAACGAATGTTCGTTACCCATTATCAACATATCTAAAATGTTATCCAGCCAAGAAGCAGGAACAGTGTCATGCAATTTAAGTAACAATACAGAAATAGCAAACAGCTAAAAAGAAATGTATCACAAAACCAAAACACCTTTGACTAGAAGGTGCATGAAAAGAGAGTAACTTCTGAATAATTCAGTAGGATTCAAACTACTGAGGTTCTCATGTTCAAATCTCTCAGTTAACAAATGCTCAGGTACTCTGCTGGATGGTGTAACGAAGTAGCTCTTACACCACCTTAAATAGTAGCAGTGTATGATACACAATCTGTGTTTAAACAATGTGTACACTTACATATTTATGTGATTTATCAGTATTATGGGATAAATAGATGCAACCTAGTAAGGAGTTGTAAGTTAAAGTAACTCCAGCTCATTTATTTACCAGCCTCTTTTGCAGGCTCATCATGTACTGCCAGCAGTGCATAGGTGGGTCTAACCAAATCTGAAGGTAAAGGAGCTGAGGTGAATAAAGGTGTTTGAAACTGCTACCTCCCACACAAGAGACTGTGACACGACATTTCAGCATGTGACAAATTCTGTCCTACATCTCCTGAGCTGTAAAGGAGGGCACAGGGAAAAACGTGATTCAAGACCTTTTAATGTAAGTAAAGCTCTTGGGTACAAAGTAAGAATAGATTTGAAATTCTCCTTTTTCATCAAATTAACTTCATACATTTTACTGGTGTGACAAGTCTACAGGGCAGAACAAACAGATTATTCTATACCATGCACTATTCAAGCATTTCACAGTTTGATAACATGACAACTCCCACTGTTCACTGCTGTTTAGCAATGGCACTTCAGTGTCCTTGTGCATGCTTCCCACGAAACCAGTCACGTCACTATCCATGAATCCAGCTTTGTCAGGCTTGTGTAATTCGATCTTGCAGATTATTTCAGCACATGAACTAAATGTGTTCTTAACATGCTTCTGAAACAATCTCAAATCATGACTGCCCCCCAGTTACGTATTACAATCTCCCAGTAAGCAGTTAGGTCTGATGGCCAAACAGAGAGTGGGAGCTCAGCTTTCAGATTGGTTATGCTTGGGAACACACAGGCCTTTTCAGTGACTGTGGCTTTTTGCATGCAAATGTAAATTTTGTACATAAAAGTCTATTCAGCCCAGCAATCTCCACTTGCATGGAGCTGCCAAGGAACGCCCAATGAAAACAAGTGTACAAGCATGCATTTCCTGTCCATCCCATGCCTCGCTTTTACTCACACTGACTCAGGGGGTCAGAACAGAGCTTGTTCTGGATGCTAGGAACTGTGAATGGAAAGGGTGCAGGAAGAGTTTTACTCATAACAAAATGTTAAATTTAACAAAGCTAATTAAACTGAAACAAAAGGATGAATTCCCCAAAGAGGAGTTTCAGTTGCCTGTGGATCCAGAAGTACAACGCAGCTTTCCTTCGTGCAGAGCTCTCCAGGCCTGCCCAGCCCTCACAATCTGTGTTCAGGCTAGATTTAACACAGTATAAATCTGTTATTTGTCTCAGCATCAGTCTGTGTTAAGTAACATAGCCTGTAGCATGTTCATGTTTATACATTTGGGCTTGAAGGTCATGAAGAAAAAGGAATTTTAAATTGTTCCATAATGAAAATGAAGTCCACACTTTCACAGAATTTAAGTCTGACTGTTACTACATTATTAGAATATTCTTGGTATTATCATGAAGTATTACTAATGGCTTTGTTCTGTGCTGTCTGATTAATTATACTCCACTCCTTGCAAAAACTGATTGGGTTTTTGTTTTATATTCTCAAATTCAACGCAAAGGCTTCCAACAAAAGCTGATTTATCACATAAAGCCTGTTTGGGCACTTATTAGCTGTACGTCTCCAGTTTCTGAAAAACAGAAGCTGAATGTTGTATAAATCTTGAAACTGCTCTTATTTAAGAGGATTTCATTAGCTAGTGGAGGTAGTTAATCATGTTAACAGCTGGTCCTAAGACACCGAGAACAGGACTGATCTTCCAGAGCTCTGACTCGCTTCCATTCATTCATTCAGTGAGCAGCTGCAGAGGTTGGAGCTGTACCCATTCCCAGCTGTTGGAACACCAGTGGAAGGATAACGAGCACTGTGAGCTAAGGTTACTCTTTGCACTGCAAGGGTTGAATGGCAGGCGTGGATTTCTTTACCTGTCTTCTGTCTGCCGTGGGGAGAGCTGGGAGAGCTGGAGCAGGAACATTTTAGACAAGGGCTTGCAGCTGGACACTCAGATTTCAGGCACTGCAGCAGTTCCTTGAACTCTTTGTACCTTTGAGACCTCTCTCACAGCACTACAAATACCGAGGCCTTAGGCAAGTTTACAGAAAAAATGAAGTACTTTCAACAACACAAAGCCAGGCTCTAAAGCACTTTGAAATCTCTGTGTAGGCTAGATCACTGAGCAAGGGACATGTGGAGAAATGGGCGAGTGGGAAATGAGATTTCAAAACTTGCAGCCTCTTGGTTCCCTCCTCATGTAAACAACCGTGCTGCTGTTTACAGCAATTCTTCTAAACCAGTGTTACCTACCTCTGCAGAAACTTCTTGAAAACCCGTCTGTAGGCGTAGCCAGCTCTTCTTACTCGAATATTTTCTTTCAGACCCAAGTATTCCACTTGATGTTTTACCCTGGGGACAAAAACAATGCAAGGCTTAAAATGCATTTTATTTCAGCATACTTGTGGATTGAGGCATTCTTTAAGATCTGAATCGTGTTTAACTGTTGATTGCTAAAATTCATGCACAGGTAAATGGATCTATCTTTGCACACTACCCTGCACACTGCGTGGTAGGACGGATATTCCAGGCAGGTAGACTACAGCACTGAAATATATGTAGCAAGTTCACCTTAGCATTTTTTCCTAGTTTAACTTCCCATCTCCAAAGTAATTTATGTATAAATTTCTTAGGCAATAATAAAACCCATAAAAGGCCAAGTAACTATTACCTATACAATTACACAGCTGGTATCCAAGGGACTGGGAAATTATTTTGTGTTCTCGTATTGTAGGTTTTTCCTACGCTTTACATAGCTCAAACAGCAACACAGTAACATTTTTTTTTTCCTCGTTGTTATGGAGAAAAGACCAAATCTGAGGGTTGGAAAAAGCCCCAGCTGCCAAACTTCCACTACACAAAGAATCAGAAAGAAGAAAGCCAGGTCAGCATACTGATGAAAAGCTAGAATTCCTCCTAATTTTACCATGCTGCAAAGGCAGGATTCGAGGATAGGCACAAGACTGGCTGAAGCCAGTAATGGATGACTCATCCAAGGCACATTTTAAATTACAAACAAAAGCTGAGCTGGTTCCAGTCCCATAGAAAATGTCAGTGGCTGTGGAGGAACTCAAGCATCATTATCCCAACACCACCAGAGCTGCCTCACACCAAACACTTCCAATTAGGTTCTAACCAGGGAACAACTATGTGCCCATGAAATGCAAAGCAGAAAAACAGCAAAACAAAAAAGCTTTTGCACTTTTCCCGCCTTCTAGACCCGTGGGACATTTATGTTTTTACGTTTCTTCTTACATATCCTGCTAGTATACTACTTAATTCTTGGTAATTTGATTTGAAGAATTTCAGTTGCTGATTTCCTTTGCATTTCCTAGATTTTCTCATCTAAGTCAAGTGCTGAAAGAAGCAATGTCAGTTTTTCACTCTGTTGCTGTTCTTCTATAGGGCAAAGTATAAAAGCTTTAGCTTTCACTCTGAAATATAACAGTTGTTAAGATTTTAATCCTGCAAGTTTAACAAACAGTATATAAAGGAGCATCTGCTTACATGTAATTTTTAAAAAGTGAGCTTGTAAGAAGCCATTTAATTTTGTTTTGCTTACTATTTCTCTGATTTTACAGGAAATTTTTCAAATCCTGAAACACTCTCAGTTAATTCAATGTTATTTCTCTAGCTATTTTGAAAAGTTACATTTGAATATGAAATGTACTGCCCATGGATTTTTTTTTGTTGAGACATTTTTTTCAAATGACTCATAGTATGAAGGGAAAAATAGTTTGAAATCTCTTGCTACAAATGACAAAATCCCTTTAGCTATTTCTTCTTTTTAAAGACCACTTTTGAGAGGTATTTTACTAAATGATGAGTGATACTGCTCTTTTAGCTTACAATAAAGACTACTCCACATTTTAATCTTGCTGTGTTCAAGGAATAAAGTATATTTTGTACCCACTCCAAGAATTCTGGTAGAGTACAAAGTTGGTGGACAAAAATACATTTTCCTGTTTATAGCTTTCCCTCCTGTTCACATCTGGAATAATGCACTGGAGCAACAGTACTACTCCCATTTTCTTACTGTCCTGCCAGTATCAGTGTCCAGCACCAGAGAATTTGAGACATTTTTCTGTTTTTTTCCTTTCCTTTCTGAGAAAAGGCACACTGAAAATCTCCCTCCAGGCAGCAACCTCAAGCAGGTCAGGGTCTGGGAATTCAGCTAATGCAGCAGTTTTGAATACAAGTCCAAGGGGTTGTGCCAGGACCTGAACAAAAACACATTTCAAGAACACCCCAATTTCTGGAATAACTAAGGTATTATACAAGGTTTAGATATTACACAAGGCCTATGCTTCAGTGCTAAATATTCTGGAGTTATTCAACAGCAGCAGAAAGGTGGAGTTCCGTGGCTTCTGTGAGCATGAAGTAAGACAGGCTTTGTGAAAGGGTTTTTTCCTTTTTCAGTTACATTTTCACGGTCTAGTAACCTGCTACTAATAAGCACATTGCTACTCCCATCACACTAAGGCAGCCAGTGTATGATGCAGCAGTATGTGACCACACAAGAAAAAACAACAAAAAAATTTAAAAATCAACCAATCAGCAAAATATCACATAAACTCAATTATAAATTGAGAAACAACAACATTAAGCTTAACTTTGAATTGTCACATGCATATAAATTTCTTTTCCCCAGACCTGTCACTAAGTGCCCCAGTGAAGTCCTAGTACAATAGATGGGCAATCACAGATTGAAATAGGAGAATGTTGGGATTTTTAAACAGGGAGGAAGGATTACCATTGTAAGAAGCCCTTCCATTTCTGTCTGAGCTTGATAGCATACAATCCTTTGTATTTCACTTGGCAAATACAGCAGCTACTGATAACACGCCATCCTCATGACAGGAAAACAAGAAGAAATTCTGCCCGTTTCTGCTCCTAAAGGGGTCTCCTGAAAGCTGTCCTTTTCTCAGGACTAAGATTGTATTTGTTTCACTGGTTTCCTAGCAACACCTTCTACAATAACAGGCCTGTTTCCCAATATGCAAATGATTGATTTTAAAAGCCCCTCAATTTTAAACTATAAGTTTTATAAATACTTTTCCCAGGATTACTTAGTTTCCTCCTCTGGTCCCCAGTGTCAGTAGAAAATTAAGTGCTGCACAGTAGGATTTTCAGGGTGGAAAAGCTAAAGAGGGTCTACATTTACTGTCAAGCTCTCACTGAGACTTTGAAGTGCAATCCCAATGGCTTCTGTAAGTGCTCTCCATCTGCATGTGACTGTGCTGGTCTGCTGGAAAGGCAGGAAGGAAATTCTGCTGGGGTTGTCCAAGAATGCTTTTTATCAGACTTTAAAAGTTGTTTCAGTGTGATAAAAATAACCACTTGCTTTTTCAGCAATTTTACCATTCTCAGAAGTACTTGGTATATAGTAACAAATGCTATCTACACACCCTACTGAGCACCTACCCCAGGGCGAAAAGAGCAGCATCTTTTCTAGAGAAGAGGAAGATGCTATAAGCACTATGTAGTTAAAGATTCCTTAAACAGATGTGGTAAAACAAGCTGATGATTTAGACATGTATTTAATGTCTATATACTCACCTGATATGACATTCCAGTCAATTCTTTTTAAAGAGTTGGCTAACTAAACTCAGTAAGTGAAACAGGAACCTTCTCCATTGTTGGTTATAGACACTTTTTGGCGGATTTGATATATAAAAGCAGATACAGATATCCTACTGGCTTTTTAGGTTCTTAATAGAAGCTGTTTTCAAAGCATAAAGCCAAAGTTAGAAGTGATCATAATACATTTGGTGTGCAAATGCTACATGGAAAACTGAGTCTTTAATACACTGGTTGTGTTACTCATGCACATGTTGATTATTCATATCTGGCAGGAGAAAAGCCAAGAGCTGCATACGCTAAGTGCTGATTTAGACCAAGTGACCACGACTTATCTTCAAAGTTTAGGAGAGGTCATGCCAGATTGCATTTCTGATGGTTTTAGAGAATGTAGCTCTGTTTGTAGGCTGTACAATTACAAGCTATGAATTTTTGTGGCTTCTTTTGACCATTAGCACTGTTTCTCCTCACACACTCTGCTTATCCATACCTGCTCTCCTCCCAGTCTCGAGACTTCTTGGTTTCATTGGGTTTGATGCAGCGGATGTAGTGGGGCGTGCACTTCATCAGGGTGCCAACAAGGTCATTGGCTTGTTTCTGTAAAACAAAGGAAAACAAAAGGATCTGAGCTGAACAGGGTAACCCTGAGGGAATTCTACAATTATCAGCCTTCTCCTGATGACTCCATTGGCTAGATCCAGTTGCCTTTGGTCTTTCTCCAACAACCAAAGTGTCTTGGGATAATATGCAACTCATAAAAAACTTATCAGTAAATAGAAGGCACCATTATCTCCAGCTAGGTAATACATTTAAACTTCTATATAAAAATATGGAGTGAACGCACCAAGTGAACCTGTCAGGGTGAAATGTCAGAAAAGAGGCTGGTAAAATACTGATTTGCAAAGTCATGTGTAATCTAAGTGAGTATTCTACAATCAGTCTCCAAACAGCCCCTGGCCTTGGGGCACTTGCTGCCTTAGGCAAGGCACTCCGTGGTCAGGAGAAAGTCTGCTGTTGACTGGGTGGGTGTTGGGTCAGGCCTTTCTGCACTGTAAATAGACCAGTTATCTGCAGTTAACTGCAGGACATCAAGAGCCTGGGTGAGGTGGCTCATTCATTATGCACATGCAAGGACCATCAATTGCTCCTTTGGAAAATTCACTGCTATAGGATGCAGCTGAATACAACATTTAATGAACAATTCTAACAATGCTGAAACAATGCATCACTTTGCCATGAAGATACCCCTAATATCTTTCTTTAAAAACGTCTGGGCAGTAAAAAATGAAAATACTTTTATTTATTTACTTATTTATTTAGCTAACATATACAAACACACAACCATAAACACACACCAACACCACAAAACGAGACATACTTTGATTTTGCTGCCTGCAGTGGTAGGACGGCCCTTCTTGTCCACTTGAAGATTTTCAGGAAACAGAGCCTTTATAAAAGGCCTAGGAAAGAATTTATAAAATAGGGTTGGCATAGAAAGACAATTCAATGTAGGCATGTCAAGGAATATGCTGTAAAAGCTGATAGTTGAGCAGAATATAAATAGCTATTTCTATTAATCTTGAGTTATATCAAATCTATTTTAAGATTAGTATTTTCCACAAGCCTCATTCCTCACAGAGACCCCTTGCTATTTTAGTGAGCATGAAAGACATGATACCAGACTTCTAGAAGACTTGAAGAAATGCACACTTCTTTAAAAATATGCATCAATTAATTAAACTACATCACCAAAAAACGTTACTTTGTTTGTCAAAACAGTGCCTGTTCTGAGAGGATGCCAGAGCACTGATGGCCTTGCTCGAGGCCAAAACAAAGGCTACCATTACAGCATTTGATTCTGACACTGCAGTGCCTCCCTTGGTCCAATTTGTAGAAAATGAAGGTCAGGGTAATGAAGTGATGCTGCTCTACTGCAGCGCTGGGTTATTTGCACAGTTACACAGAGGAGGTCACCAGGTGCAAAGCAGAGAAGTCAGGCCCTCTGCACCCCTCCAAACCACCACGGCATTCCTAGCTTGAAGCAAGTTTTGCTTACGTACAAATCACTGCTCTGCATGAGTTCAATCAAGTCCATGAAAAGAACATCCCGATTTCTCTCGCAGAATCCATCCATATCATAAGATACCTGGGCCAAGGTGGAAATCGATTGTTTGTGGTAAGTTGAGAAGCCAATAGTTAAAGAAAATTTAAATTCTGTCCTCATCAGTTGCTGTTCTGTACTTTTTGGTTAGTCTGGTAAAATTTAGATACTACAATGAGCACTAAATCCTG
The DNA here is from genome assembly GCA_013397755.1 of Cnemophilus loriae. Classification (NCBI taxonomy): domain Eukaryota; kingdom Metazoa; phylum Chordata; class Aves; order Passeriformes; family Corvidae; genus Cnemophilus; species Cnemophilus loriae. The sequence goes on along the minus strand of VZTF01009104.1, from coordinate 2,399,147 downwards.
CCACGTATTATTAAACTTTTTCACAACAAACAAAGGAGTTTCATCTTTATACATAAAATCAGTTTAAATTCAAATTTAAAGAAACTTAGGGAACTAGTGAATGGAATATGACAAGTGAATTTAATACTGAATTTTATTAAGAAAAATTTTTGCATAGTAAGGATTTACTGTTATTAACTGCAGAAAACCATGAATACTCTGAGAAACAAACCCAAACAAGATAGAACTTTACCTTATATTCCCACTTTTATTGGTATATCATCACCTAAACATCATTTTTATATCTGAATTCTTTAAATTTACTGCTACTGTAATAAACAAATGAGACTACAATTAATAAAAGTCACGGGGCACTAATTTATTACACTTAAGTTCTGGTTCTGAGAGCAGCAGGGCCCAGACTCCTCTCTCCAGCAAGGCCCATTTGTGAAGGCATTTTTGTCCTAAGCTCCCAGCACTGTGAAGGGACACAGCCTCCTGAGATCATCCGGCTGTGTAAAACCAAGCCAGCCCTCTGCAGGGCTTCCCCCCGCTCATTACTGGTCTCTTTCTTCATTACGAGAATTCAGTGATGATTTTCCACGTTACCTTTCCAGCATAATGGTGGATGATAAACCCCTGGTTCCAGCTGTTGAAATGTTCATGAGTCCCAATCTGCATCTGGAGTTTCTGAAGCAGGGTCTGGTCAGCCCCTTCTCCCACCGCGTGCATTGTGGCACACACGTCATCTAAAATGCTCATAATCCCTGGGGGATTCTAATGTGTTGGGGAACAAGAACAGCAGCACAAGTGAGGGGGAAAAAAATTATGATGCCAGTTGTTTCCCCCAAACAGAAAATCACCTTTGCTACAAAAACTCTAGAGCACAGTCTGGAAGGATTTCCCTCCAATCAACTGAGATTAACTTTTACACCAATATGCAAACAGTTTAAGGAGAGATGACACTTCATGGGATGATAGTGACAGTGAGAAATGATGGAGGAAACAGTGATTACTGTTGAAAAAAACCACATTAACAAAAACATCAAAACACTCAACATTTCTTTCAAGTTTCTTTCCTCATTCCATCAAAAAGTAAACCCATGTCTGAGGAAAGTATTTAAATGCACATGCTGTAGTTTGACAAACTTAGAGCTAAATACCTGAGATTGGGAGGGAAATCTTATGCTCTTCCTAGTTATCCTCATACAGACAGGAAATGTGCAAAATCTGATGTGCATTTAAGCACAAGTCACTCCAGTCTTTCAACCACTGTTCTGGCCTGCATGAGGATAAAGAACTATCTGAAAAACACCCTACTTCTGACCTAAAGGACAACTCAATGTTTGTTGTCACCGCAAAACACAACATAAAGACTTGAAACTGCAGAACAGTCTGTGGAGCAAAACCACAAAATTTCTTTTATCTACAATACTGTCTCTTCACTTGTTTCTCCTGGATTTGCGACAGCACCTCGAAGGAAAGGTGGTGCTGTAGCCTCCCCAAACTGAATTGCATCTCCCAGGGACACAAAGAGCATTATCTGATGTACAGTATGTCAGTAAGGTCATGATAAATTTCGGTGGATACAACCTTTTTCCCATTATTTTGTTTCTCAGTCACATGTCAATCATGCTATGGTACAGTTCTCTTTTTGGATGGTATCTAACATGACATCCTTAGGGCTCCTATAAGACATCTTATGTAAGATCTATATATAGATTTAGTATGACTCAGTAACTGAAAAACAGTATTTGCATTTTCCTATGAACCATCTTTACAGAAAAAGCAGTTGCTCAAGTATTTAAGAGAAAAAATCTTGTTGTTTTCTCCACCTGTTTGTTCTAAATACTCACCACTTTGTTCTCTATAAGGTCACATACTATTTTGTTGTTGAAGTATTCTATTGGTGTCCATCTAATTCCTTCTTGCACATATTCTTCCTGTTAAGTAAAAAGAAGATGCAAACGTTCCTTTGCACCGTAGAAGTAGCACTAGATTTACAACACACTCCACAGACACAAACTCTGCACTACTCATGTTCAGGAAGACTTGCCAAATGTATGACTGGGTGGAGGTGGGAGAAATGACCCTACTGATAGTTAAATCCAGCTCTCTGCTGCCTAAAAGATGAATCGGAATCCCACTCTGTTCTCCCCACACATTCCTTTGTCATTCACAGCCCTTCCGTGGTTACTGACAACAGCAGGAAGATTTCAACAGTGCATTTATTGTCAAAGCACTTTGCAAATAGTAACAAAATTACTTTTACAGTATCTTGACAGTGCACCTAAGCATCCACATCCTGATCTATTTTAAAAATTAAGACTGTGACAGGCACATTGAGGATCAGATCCCCCAGACAACACATTTAGAAATGTACATGAAATGAAGACACAGCTTTTTTTTTTCCTGTATGCAATTACTGTATCCATAAAGAGACCTAGAGAATGACTGGGGAGAAAATCCATATTAAAATTTGATTAAATTGACCCAGTCAGTTGCATGTGTAAGGGCTCAGTAGACACTCTGAAGGTCACTTGTGCACTCAGTGCCATGACTGGTTACTTTCCCACAAAGGCAATTGTGTCTGGGCATTCCTGAAAACACTGTCCCAAAGCTGGTGCCAGCCCTGAGCTCATGCTGCACACAGGGCTCCTGTCTCAGCTGCATCCTGTCTGCCTTCCCATGCACAAACAAAAAAAGTGAGATTTGGCAGTAAGACTGTAGCAGAGAACGGCAAATACTTCCACAAGTTTTTTGTATTTCTCTGATCTATTTTAGTCTTACATACACACACACACACACATACATATATCAATATATATATTTAAAAATTTTAAAAGGTGTGGAAGAAATCAAGGGAAGTATCCCCAATGAAATGTGTGTCATGTTCAAGGGAAGCCCAAGGATGGAGCCAGGTTGCAGCTTCCCATCCCTGCCCATGAGTCAGACTCTGCAGCAGCCTGGGCACAGTCATATGACTGCATTAGCACACCGTGGGGTGGACTGGCTTCTGCACCACTCCATCGGAGAACACATGCCTGCAGCTGATATGCTTTATAGTTCTAGAGTCAGCCAACAACAAAGGTTGTTTTCTTTCCCTTTGTCTTGCTTAACAAGGTAGATTTTACTGTTAACAGATCATGAAACCTCGATTTTCCCACCAGTTGAAAAAGGAATAGCTCATTTGTGAATTCCAAAGTAATAAATGTCTGGTTACCTGCTCTGCCTTCAGTGTCAATTCAATAAAAATCTGCTGCAGTTTTTCATTTACAAAGTTGATGCAGAACTGTTCAAAACCATTTTTCTGTAGAAAAGGAAACAATTTAAAAATTAGTCTCCTGCCTTATATACAATAATTTTCAGTTCTTATGCTGGCAATAAGCTTCAAAGAAACCCTGTCAGTGACAGATGGGCTGCTGACTTTATAGACATTTTGTGGAATCTTAGATCTTTCTCTTAAGATCAATGACTTCGCTTCTTTGAAGTTTCTTCAATACCTCATCTTTATTAAGTGAGACATTACCAGTGAGATCACAATCTCCAGGAAGTTGGGTTGGAATTTTTTTTGCTTTTATTCTGGCCAAAGGAACTGTGATTTTTTTCCCTCTAAATTACAAAAAAACTCTCCTAGGTCAAATCTGCTCAAACCCCAAGTATTGCATTGCCGTACCTGAAATATTTCAAAGCCATAAATATCGAGGACACCAATGTTATATTCTTCATGGTCCTTCTCCATAGCCTTATTAATAGACTAACAAAACAGAAACAAAACATAAAACAAAGTGTAGTTTATACATCTAAAATACATCAATATTCTTAAATATTTATATTAAAATTCTTTTAAAATAATACATTTGAATTGAATACAAATATACATATTAGGTTATTTTGCTTTCACTTTTTTATAAAGTGTTACTAAGAGTGAGGAAATGAACAGTACGTTATCCTGTTTTCCAGGTCAGCGAGCCTTTGGATCTGCTATCTATAAAAATCTTTCCTCTTCACTGTAATTGGCTCAGTTAAATAAAAGGAGCCAACAGAAAGAGAACAGCTTTAAGTCTGCTATTTGATGAATTTTGCAGAGGGCACACTGAATCTCTTCACCTCACTCTGTGTTGCCCTCCTGTGCAGCATCAGTGCTGGTACAGGCACAGGGGGGGATGACAGGGCTGGCGTGAGGAGGGAAGCTCCGGGTCACTGCAGTGCCACACGGAGCAGATCCCTGCCGCACCACGAGCAGCCAGGGCTCCCAGCCTCCAGCCCAGCCCAGGGTCTCACTCTGAGCAAGAGACACCTTTAGCATGGAGAATGGAATTTGGCCACTGGCTCAAGCACCAAATCCAGCTGCTGAAGGGGCTCTCTGCAGGGAAAGGGATCAGAGAGCAGGGAACCACAACCAACTAATTCTGCTTAGCTGTGAAGGAGGAAGCCAGAGAAGTCTGGATGCTGGCAGGAAGATCAGGATCCCACACGGGACAGTTATGGCAGCAGCCTTAAAGCACAGCCCGTGCCAGAGTCAGTGCCCCGTGTTTGGTATCCACGCTCACACTCCCACTGCACTGGGCAGGCTTGGGCAAAGCAACGACAGGCAAGAAAAGGCCTGCAAGGAACACTCCTAGTGCCCTTGAACTTGTCCTGATACTTCAGTAGAATCAAGCAAACCCAACTTACATCCACCAAGTAATCAAAAACACGAGAATGAAGGGCCTTGGCCAGTGCATCCCTGGTGTAGCAGGCTTGTTCCACATTTAGTGTGACATGAATAGACTCAGATTTGCCTCCCCACTTGCTGTCCATCTGTCTGCTGGTCAGTTTTTCCTTCAGGCGGTCCTGGTTAATTCCCAGAAGAAAAGCAGGGAAAGCTAAAACTGCAAGAAAGAACAGACTTGCTGGATTATGACTTACAGACTAAATACAGAGCAATGAAAAAAAAATTAACTGTATCTCAAATAACAATAAAACTCATGAGGTATGCAGCTTACAAAGGAAAAGAGGAGTGATTTATGTCTTCAAAATTTCCCTATGCTCCTGTAGGACATTTTCAACTCTTTACTTACATGGATTTCAATTAAGATAAACCACCTCGAAGTAAAATAGTCAGTTATTTCTGTACCTTCAGTCCTTCAAACATGTAAGCTGCCACAGGACACAGTTTTGAACTGTGTGGTTCAATCAAATCACTCTTGGAGGAGATGGAAATAAAATGTAGAGCTCACACATGAAAGTAAATTGACACCATTGAAAATTCTTTGTAAAAACATGAAATGTTTAAAATGTAATAAAAAGCAGGCTATCTGCTTCCTAATATCCTCTCTCTTTCTTCTTATAAGTTAGGACATTACAAAAAGTTTTCAATTACCTTGCCTTTTATTTTTTAATCCCTTTTTCTGTAAGTACTTTGCCAATTCTGTTTCACCTTGTTTAAAAGTAAAGCACAAAAATACATCTGTGCCATAAGCAGCCCTGGGTCTAGTATTCTCTGCATTCTCAGCACATGGTGCAGGTGTCACACCCCTTAGGGAGTGAAAAAACAGAAGTGTCTTGCAAGCAAATGCAAAGAGCTCCTGAGGAAAACTCTTGGAGATGGTATTGCACCACCACTAAACCACATGATCCTCTAACAGTGTTTCCTCCATGTTCTGTTGGCTTCAGATCTACTTTACTTGTGTGAAGAGGATGTAAAATAATCCCTAAGGCAGCAGCCACTCGCACTTTACATATCTGTAATGTCACAGCATGACTTCACTGACCTCTTTAGTACATTATTCCAAAAGTATTTTTAAAATTGGAAATAACCACCAGCTTTCTGAAATATGATTTATTACCATCAGCAAACTGATTAAATTTACTCTGGGGTACCAGGAACCACACAACCAAAGTCAAGTCACTGGCAACATCTCTGGTAATTCAGAGAACTCAGGTTGAAGAGCACATGAAAAGGTCAGTCATCATATGCTTTAACATGGGGAAGAATGTAGGCAATTATAGACCAAATATGCTCACATATACTGTTAAGATGCCAGGAAAAATGCTTAACCAGTACTACCGGTAAGAATTTACGAAGACAGTCTAATGGCAAGAAGCACCATGCAGAACTCAGAAACTCTCCCTTCCCAGTGCTAACGATTTACTGTAAAGGAAGAGTAGCTGGCCAGCACTCGATACAACTTCACATTCTTAAGATGCCTGATTGTTTTCCCTAGTTAGAGACCATAAAGTTACAGTCTGGAAATTATTATAAAGCAGGATATGCACGTAATTGAAAAAATGATCCTCAAAGAGTCATCAGTAGCATTCAGTGGAATAGTTTTAAATACACTCTGTGCAGGAAAGCTGAAAAGACTAGGCTCACTTCATGGGCTTCCAGGAAGCGAAAAACAACCCTTTCAATACAATGCAAGTGTAAAGAGGGAGGCTTTCAATTCTTTTCTCCTTCCAAGAGAGAAGTATTAGTCATTATTCGCAACATGGAAGATCTCCAGTAAATAAGAACTTTTTTCATCTATTAATATAATCGAAAACTAGAGCAGATAGCAATCACTGGCGGTTTTAAAGATGTATTTGTCTAAAGGTCTGTCAAGAATGGTCTGTATAGATTTGATTCTGACTCAGAGCAAGAGAGTAGAGTTTTTGGTGTCCCGAAGAATGGCTTTGCATGTTTTTCTGCAATTGGCTGTATAACAAGAACACTATTGACCAAACTCTTAGACCTTTTATTATTTCAGGCTTATGCAAAGCAGGACTGACCAGTGGTTCTTCCTTGTGCTTTATCTTTCATGGCTATGCAGGCTGTAAATGCTTCACTATTTAGTTGGTTAGGACAAACAGTAAACTCAGGGGAGGACTAATGGAGAAGGAAAATGAGCCCAACTTTCATCTCAATAATGCAGAAACTGTACTAGACACGGCTTCTTCTCTGGCTTCTTTAAAATCAGTATATTTATGTGTAAGTTTGATATTCATTCCACTTTCTAATTTCTTCCCATGTATTATTCATACACAATTTACGTATTTGTATCCCAGGGAGCAGAAGAAACATGGTGGACACGGCTCATCATAGAAACACATTCACTTTTAATGATTTCTTTTCAATTCATGTCTTTGCCATTTGTTATTTTGATGCAATCCACTCTGTATCCATCTTGTATGACTTTTAAATGCCTTGACTTGATTGAAGGATTTAACACTGTGATTTAAATCGAAGCACAGTAGCTCATTTGGAGTCAAAAGGCATACAAATACAACGCCACAAAATGTTTTTCTTTGGGTTCACCTAATTTCTTAATTTGAGAGACCACGAAGGTTAAAAATTAGTAATTCTTATTTCTCTATTTCTTGAAACAAATAGCAGGAGAGTGCTAATACAGTTGAGAGTGAAGTTGACTGCACAAGATAGGTTAGTTATGAATAAAGTATCTAAAACTAAACAAATGCAATTTTCCTAAACCTAAGACCCATTCTGAACTAAGAGTTAAGAGAACACACAGGTATGTATAAGGTACTGTTATGTATGTTGTGCTTATCCACTCTGTCCTTAAACTATTCAAGCAGCGTAGATCCACGTTAGATGCAAGGTGTAAATCACAACACAAACGTTTAAAACTCAAGGTCTATTAACATTCCAACACCTTGCTGCTGTGGGCCCAGCTGCTACAGAACAGCAGCACGTGCTGAGGAATGCAAGGACAGGACACTGTGGGAAAGGGAATTGTAAAGAAATAGTTACTCAGTAGCTGTACCTAACAATGAGGTGTCAGATGAGGAATTTGAGACAGGAAATATAACTGTAAATTCCGCATTTCAGTTCAGCTCTGAACCTCTGTTTACAAGGCACATGCACACACCTGTATGGATGCCTGGGCACCAGCTACGTCCTGAGCCCAGGGACGCTCACAGCTGGGAGCTGCTTCCACAGGACAGTGAGGCCACACAAACCACGTAAGAAACAGGGTTTTTATGAATGTGTGCTGATGCACTGAAAGAAGCAGAGTTCAAGCCCTTCTCACAGTGCCTATTGTTTCATACTCAAAGGTTGGAACAGGATTTCTTAAATTGAAAATCACACTCCTCTTAAGTCAGTGGCCTTTCACAAGACAAAAGAGGGGCCTCAGCACCTGGTTTTGGCAGAGACTCTCAATTGGCAGCCTCCCACTCTAAGTAACGATGCTCTGTTTGGATAAGCAGCTCTAAATTGCAGTTCACCTTCTGCCATCTGGGCTGCAGCCCACTGCTGCTCCTGTAACAGTTTCCAGAGGTACTTACACTCCTCGTTCTCCACTCCTGCATAGTTGCCAACTTCTTTGAAGCTGATGTTTCCCAAATGCAATATTCCTGCCACTATCTGAAGTACCAATGCCTGCTCCTCCGCAAAGATCCCAATCACACTCATTGCATGCTGGGAAGAAAAACAAACAAAAAAATTTGCATCAGTCAAAGACTCTTGTCTTAGAAGTCCTTTTAAAATTTTGGTGTTAAAAAGTAGAGTTATTCAAAGCAGTTCCGATCCCTAAGGCAATCAAATTTCATTACAGCTGCAATGAAGTTTCTAAGGGTACCAGGTGTCTTACTTCAGCATTTCTGTTTTTTTTAAATTAAATACAGAAGCATCTATACTATTTAGAAGATGTATTAACAAAATAAATTCTGGAAAAAATAAACACCTGCTTTTAAGTGTCACACTAAAAATAAACAGTTTCATTGCAAACTGGGAAACAATGAACCTAAGAGAATAATTTTATTCCACCTACATAGACAGTTTATCCACCAAGACTAAGAATTGTGAAGCTGTACTGAATGACTCTAAAAAGCAGCCCAGTGTCTGGCTTAGGCTGTGAATTTCAGCCACTTACTAGAAAATAATCCCCAGCACCCCTGGCTTTTGGAGTTCAGAGTACGTGACAACTTAAAGAACATCTTCTCAACTAACTGTTTTTTCTAAAATACCAAATAAGCTCCAATACAACAGTAACAATTATGCTTTTAGGCCTTTAAATGTGCTACATACATAAATGTGTTAATACACCTACTTTAAATAGTAAATTACTAAGAACAGGACACCAGCAGTTGGCAGGTCACACAATGAAGTGGCAACAGTGCTGGATAAAGATCCCTGATCTGCGCTTTCACACTCCCTTTCTCCAGCTTTTCAGCTGTACCGTTTTAAACAAGCATGGAAGGTCAGCCAGCACTGGGAATTCAGCTAAAGCAGGGCACTCTTTTGTAATTTCCTTCTAATGCAAGTTCCTCGCTGTGTTTGCATTTTTTATCCTACAGATTATCTGCACAAGCTAAATTTCCTTAAATTTGCATCCTTCTGAAAAAGAACAAACTGCAAATCACACCACCTTTCTACAAAAACTATCTTCAGGGTAACATACCTCCTCCTCAGGGCAAAATACAACTAGAATAAGTTGTATCTGCATTAATTCCTCATTCCCACATTACAAGAGCAATGTCTTTGCCACAAATGAATGGTGAAATGAACATACATCCACCACTCTGCAAATCATACGGTAAAGAACTCACCAGAGTTTCTTGGAAATCTGATTTGTCATTGATGTCATCGACCTTGTAGGACCCAGAGAGACTCAGATAGTAATAGTAGTCCATGCTGGTAATGCCAAGGCTGCTTTTTTGTTCTGAGGAGGCCCCTTCAATTAGCTGCAGAATAAAAACCCCCAGATTAGGTGTAACCCAACAATCTCCAGCAGAGATGAGGCAGGTCAGAAACAGGTGACTGAGCCTGAAATTACCGGGAGAGATATGGCTGGTGGTGTGCCAGGGATGCATCCTTCCTACATTCTGGTAATTGCTTAATCCAGAAGACCAGGCTCTCAATCCCATTCCCACAAACGGTTTAGTTCTAACTCCACAACTAACAAATAGCTAAAAATGTGACTGACTTGTATGCCTTCCATTAATTTTACCTCAAAGAAAAGGCAAAGTGGGCTTTCCGATCCACAACGTATTTCCTAAATCCTCAGGAGCAACGTGTTTTCCACACCCACTGCAAGGCAGGCAGAGTTGAAAGCACGTTCAGAAGGCATCATCTGTGAAGCTCACTGTGAGGACAAGCACCCTTCATGCTCCTCAGACCTATGCAAAGGCCACGCAGTCATGCACAGACATGGCTGCAACAGGGAGGAACAAACCCCAAAACAGTTGTCAAAACCCCACGGTCTCCTAACTGTTGTGCCAAAAGCCTCTCCGGGCCACAGGAAAAGCAGCAGGACACAGCAAGTTGTACATCTACCTTGGAAAGGAGAACACAGCTCCTGGAGCAATTCCAGCTCCAACTCAGCTTTCCATCCTGGCAATGATACTTCAAATGTACGTGAAGCTGGCTACAGTCACTTACAATGCTCTCGGCCCTAGTTTTCTAGAGCTTGGTCAGCAGCACTCCAGAAGGTCAGGACCATGCACATCAAGGACCAGTGAAGGCCAGCAAAGTCTTTTCAAACACAAAAGACGGGGATACTTGGATGATTCAACAAAGAGTATTATCATAAATGTCCCAGAAAAGTTAACTGAGAATCAAATCTCTCTTTCAAAGGAAGTACAGGCCAATACAGATATAGATAAACTGGCCTCTCTCTCTCTCTCTCTAGGCCAGTTTAAAAAGAAATCTGCTGAAAAGTTCCCATTTTCTATTATATTCTCCTAGACTTTTCCATATGGGAGTTCACAATGAATTTCCAAGCAAGGCTTTGAAATACTGCAGTATTTTGTTCTGGAGCTGAAAGGCAGCCAGGCAGGTCTATGGCAGATGGTGTCTCACCATGCTATTGAGCTTCCCAGCAGAGGCCAGGTTCCCTTTGCAGTGTGCACTCAGATCTCACTGCTTTGAGAACGACTTTTCAGTCAAGAGGAGAAATGGGTCCTAGATACTTTACGTAACTCGAAAAGGATTTAGACACTTCTGACCTGGTAAAAAATGTGAAAACTCCTCTCTCCAGGATTCCTCATTACAACTCGAGATTTTTCCAGTAGGAAGTTGGAGATTTTCCCTCCATCTGGTTCTCCACCTGGGCTAAACTGTATTTCAAAGTATTTCCCCTGCAATAAGTAATTCAAGCTGTTAAATGATTAGTAAATGCAAATTCAAAATCACGCATTTGTACTGTATTCCAAGCAAGGTTACGAGGATATTTCATCTTTATGGATACCTCAAGGTACAACGTAAGCTTAGACTCTTGAATCATCACGTGTCTTTTTCTCTGCATTTATACAGCTCGACATTAACCTATCGCATGTTAAAGCAAATGTAGAGAGGAGATCAGCGGCTTTTCTCCACTGCTGAGACTCTTGCTTAGTACAAAGGAAACCACAAGGCTCACCTAGACAGCAAGTCAGTTTAACAGATTTACAACCAACAGCAAACTGTTCTGCCTGGAAGCAAAGCAAAGCCCTGATCTCTTGCTTTCAGGGAGACATGAACTACATTAACACTCATGCTAGCCAAGGAACACATCTCAAATTTTTAAAGCCTACATGTAACTTTTTAAAATGGAACCTATAATGTGCAATTTAGTGAGCAGTCATCTCACGAGATTATCTTGACCCTTCTGACAGACTGAAGGTAATTCCTGCCTACTGCCTGTATAATATTAGTAAAGGCTACAGCCTTGGTACTTCAAAAACTGTATCCAGTACACACAGAGAAAGAAATGCACGACCTATACAGAATGAAACAGAAGCCTCTGACACCTACCATGGTTTAAAACACACTTTGTCTCTTATCCAGATTTACCTCACCTGTAGTAAATTTATATTATACTCCTGAATACTGTCTCTGTAATAGCACAGAAGTTGGAAGAGTAAAGTCATCTCCAAGGTAGAAGACTTACAAATCTGCTGGAGTTGTTGTTCCGCACAGTTTTTGCATTCCCAAAGGCCTCCAGTAAAGGGTTGGATTGTAGAATAATATCTTTAACATGCTAAAATTTTAAGAAACAGAAGAAATTCAGAAATAGGTATTTTTAGAGTTCTTAAAGATTTTCTGAAAAAAAAAAAAACCCACCCATGACATATAAATTATATATTAAAAAGGCAAGAAATTCTGCCTCTGTAAAAAATTCTCTTGATCAGATAAGGAATAGAATCCAACAATTTTTTTTCCCAGAGTTTTTCATTCCTATTTTTGAGGAAAATCCTACAGAATTAAACAAAATGCCTGAGGCTAAAAACTGGCTCTTCTGCGCATTGTTCTGCCAAGCAACACAGCCGATAAATTGATCTGGTTTTTTCCATCATCTTCATTTTAAACCACACTTACACATGAGCATTTAAATCTTTTGGGGGGTCTGGAACCACAACCAATGAAGTCAGAACAGCATGAAATTTAGGAATCTGCAAGTGCTTCAGCAATCTGTTTTGGGATCACTGATAATGCTATCCAGTTGTCTTAGAAAGCAAAGTAATATGATGCTATTGTCTCCTTATCTGGTCCTGGGAGCTGGAAATATGGAGAAGACAACAGCTTTGGAAAAAACCCAATGCATGCTGGGTTGTGAAAAGCAGATGGAATTTTATTTCAAAAGAAATGCTCAAGGCAACCTACCAACCCCATCAACTCTAACTCTGTAATTACTAAGAGCATTTTTTAATTTTGTACAAAAAGCTGGAATCTTTTAAACAAAACAAAATATTTCCTTATAAAGTATGGTTATGTTTATTGCAAAAATAACACAATGCACACTCTCTCTGGATCATTCTCTTGGCTACTGAGTTATTCTCTGCAATGGTCCCGGGATCACCATTGCGCAAAACTACGCGGAAAGAACACACTCAACATCAGAGACTGCAATAAAGCAAAAATCACAGTAAGCACTCAACAGGAGCAGACTGGGAAAAGCAGCCACTACCCACCAGTGCCTGTCAGTGAGGGACTGACACTGTAATGTCATTGAGGGAATTTTTATGGCTATTTCAGGTAGATGCATGCATCAACAGTACAGTTATCAACAAAAGCAACTATCTGTTCTTTCAGGCAGCTTTCACACATTCTAATTTTGCCTAGATAACCTCCTAAAACAAGATGATGTTCTTGCTGTGCCTCTTTGGTGCATACACACAAATTAGAAATTTAAAGGAAGCAACAGAAACACAAAAAGCCAGTTCAGTTTTCAATAAAATGCCAACACAGGAGGAAAAAAAGACATCTACTAAAAGGACTGATTGTTGTTCCTAGTCTAGTTTAGAACAATTAAAGTACCTTTTACCACTTAACTAAAAAAAAAAAAACACAAACAAAACCCCCCCAAAAAACCCCACCAGCCTGCAGATGCAATTCAGCATAAGGGCTACAGCACTTTGGAGCAGAGCTGATTCTGGCCCTGTGGCTGTCCCTGACATGGTTCCCATGCAGCACCTTGCAGGTGAGCAAAGCTGCCCAGCCCAGGGCTCTCTGCTTTGGGGCCCACATGTTTCCAGCTGCTCACCCCCAAGACACTCAGGTCAAAAGAGCCTTTTATCTGCCAGTGCCTGCCCCAACACCCTTTGTCATTCCACCTCTGAAGCGAATTTTTAGACTAAGCTTATGCTTCACTATTACTCTGTATTGACTCACCTGTACTTTAGGGCCACCTCCTGAAATTTTGGAGATATAACTCATGATATATTTAGCAGCTACAGTCTTTCCAGCACCACTTTCCCCACTATAGAAAAAGAAACACAAAAATGCACACGTCAGTTTTTAAGTAACTCTACAATGGGGTAATTTGAAGTTCATCTTGTCCAACCAAGTTGAGGTACCTTAATTAAACACACCACATTCACACTGGGCAACCTGGTAATACAGACTGTGATACAGTGTGGGAGCATCATACTTGGATATGTTTGTGAGTACAGAACTCCGAATACACCACCTTGCACGGACACCAGAACCTCTGTGAGACTCCAAGGGCAGAAAAGTATGTATGCTGAGAAACCTCTACTTAAACCAAGATGCTAAAAAGAGAATCTGTGTGCTAAAGACTCAATTCCCATCTACATTTCAGGTCTTGACACAAAAACCAATCTGAAAATCTGAGCTGTGCATGCCATGCCAGACACCTACTTCATTTTTGTAGTTTTTTGTTTTAGGTGTTCCTGAATAAAATAATGAGGCATTATTAATCACATCCTGAATGACGGAAGAACTACCTTCCTGTTCCTATGCCTCTTGACACAGGGTACAAGAAGTCTCAATATCCCATACTAGCTCTCACAATTCCTTCCTTCCTTTACAATATTTCACTTCAATGGTGAATGGTGTTTACAACATCAGGAGTTTTGCCTTCTTGCAATCAGTAAGTTTCTCAAGAGGGAAAGAAGACTGGCATGCCAGACAATCCAGCCTCCGTTCACTTTGTCCCTTAAAGCTTCGTCCCTTCACTTCAACAGGATTCCTCCAGACTTAGTAAACCTTGGTGCAAGTCAGCTCTGACCTTAACGAACTTCTCGTGACCTGGACAACTACACCAAAGCGAAAAGACCAACACACAGATGTTGGTTCAATGTCACAAAAAGAGCTAAAGTAGTTTTCCCTTTTGTGAAAATCTGTGCTATCTTTAAACCCCTGAATAATTTCAGTGAATCTTGTTGACTTCTATCCTGCGCCCACTTGTTCCTGGATATGGATCAAATGCACATCTTTTCCTGCACAAATTTTAGCTACATCTGGCAAAGAAACATCAGCATGTCCTGCACAGGAAAGGGACTCACTGAGCAAACAACTCAGAGCTCCTTATCAGCATGACTAAGAGACATTTTTAAAGGTTTAATTCTGGAAAAACTCCCCAAACTGCCAAGCTGCAAATGTAATTTTACATCTTTAAAGCTTCCGAACAATACAGAAATACCAAAAGGCTCTTTTAAATTATTTTCCCAGAAATGTTTTCATGCTTTTGTCTTCTCCTGACTACAGATTTACATATCAAACTGAAAACTTGAAAAGGTGAGAAAGTAGTTATTGAGCACCCGTCTGTGGAGCACAGACCATGATTATTATTATTCTTCTGAGTCACCTTTTCCCAACAACCAAGAAAGCCTGTATTATACATACTACATTCACAGGGACAGAGTCTGATGAATGGCAAACTGCTTTTAAAAGTTCAAATCATGAATACTTCAATAATTAAAATACCATTTCTTCAAAATCTGCTGGCAGTAGATTTGTTCTTCCTGTTATAAAACCAGACAAACCAACTGAACCTAAATCATACTCTGAGCTTACAAATTGCAGTTTTCAACGGAGTACAAGGGAGGATCCAGTGCCAAACACTGAATGAATCTGATCAGGTATTATTTATCACACAGTAAAAATATAACCCATTTCTGTAAAATTTTCTTTGATGCATTCGTCTCCTCCTTGCTCAAATTAAGTGTCACTTGTATTTCTTACTCTATAGTGCCTGCCACAGAACCGAGCTGGAGCAATAAAGCTCTGTTTTATTGTTGGTCTCTGGCTCAATATAAGTGGTCCTTTCCAGTAAATTCATTTGGCCGAAAGACTGCCTTCCAGAGTTTGCTTTAGATTTCTGCATGCATACATTGTTTTTCAGTTTTATGGTTTTATTGATCAAAGACCAGCAAATTGCTCCAATTAAACTAGAATAAAACAAGAAGATGCATTATTTATGAACCAAAGTAGCTTTATCTGATGGGATGGTATCCTGCCCCCAGTAAAGCTCAGGTATTCAAACGGAACAGGGAAATTGTGGCATTCCTGCCAAATGGTTCTCGTGCAGCTGCTTCATATAAATCTTACTGCTCTGCTGCTACTAAAACTATTTTAAGAAGATGTAAGAATCATCTAACTTGGTAGTTTTAAGTATGTTGGAAGTATGGAGGTTTTTAAAGCTTGAAAAAATTCTTAAAAAGGTTTGAAGTGGATTGTGGTATCAGCAATTTTCTCAGAGACTTTTCTTGCTAGAAGTAAAACTAGCACATAGTCTCAATCACTAACAAAAACTATAATGTTTTGAAAGATATATTGTTTCTTCTAGCACTATTTGCCACTTCAGAAAAATTAGATTTTCTTCCACAAAGCCAATTAAAGCTTAGCTGAAATCAGAATAAGACTACAAACACGGAAGGAAATTTTTTTGCTCTTTGCTTCCTTCCCAGAGGAAACAATCAGCTATTAGAGAAGTAAGATCCAATACACAGCGTCATCCTTCTCTCTAAAATTAATTTTCTGAGTGACATTTAATATGGTATCCATGGCTGTAGAACAATACAAGTGATGCTTATCTACATTGTTGGGACAATGTAGAAATTTTAACACCAAATATTTATAAAGAACTCTTGGATCTGCCAGTAAAGAACACTGTATATGTAAAATACTCCCATGTGTTTGGGTAAGTTTTTTAGTTTGTTTACACAGAAAATTTACTTTCTGCAATTATGTTCAGAGAAACCTCAGTAGCATGATTTCAGTGGAATATTTTTCCCTTCTGAATCAGAGCTTTAACCTAACTTTTCTTACAGTGTTAGACTTATGTTTCTACCACTTCCTCATTAAAATTCAGCCATATTTCCAGTCAGGTTCCCTCCAGACATTTTAGAATGATCAGTCATTTGAGTCTTCTGGAAAGCTGAGATACAAAAGCTGACCAGAAATCTCATACTGAATTTTGAACTTAATCAATTTAAGATAGACATGAGCTGCTCACTAAAAGCAGTTGGGGTGGCAAATGATCTTTTCATTAACACACATTTGTGGTATATAAGATGATTGGCTTTTCAGATATGCACTTACGATACACTGCTTTCCTGGACTCAAATGTCGCCACACAAATGGAAAATGTAAACTGAAATTATAAACAAGAAAAACTGCTTTAAAGCAATGGCAACATCTCCTGGCAGGGATCACAGAACCAAGGTGAAAATAAAGTTCTCAGCTTTACAGAAAGGTAAAACCTTAATAACACTCTGAAGAAATGCATTTATTGCTACATAATAGAAAAATATGAATCATAACTTCCACTCTCTCAATTAAAGGACAGTGATAGCCCAAAAGGAATTAAAAGCCATGAGAGACAATCCTTCATAATTAAAATCTTAACTGCACAACTCTTTGTTGATAGTCTGGAAGGGCTGCCATGTCACACGGGGGAGAAATGCCAACAGTCTGTTTTAATTGCCACCAATGAGCTTAGTTCAAGAAAAGTCTAAATTAAATATGCCTCAGTAAAACATAAACTGAACGAGAAACACCCTTTGAGTAAACTTCCTCTGCACTTCTGCTCATGCACACAGAACCAAGGAAGACTTGGGGGCACTGCTCCCTCTTCCCACCTAAGCACACCCTGCTCCTGGATTCAGCCTAGCCCGGAAGCAGCCCATGAATAACCTCATTGTTTATTTACTCTGCAGTAGTCATGCAAAGCAGCTCAGCTATGATTAGACATGTGCACATGTAATTTTCTTAACACGTATGCAAATATGCTGGAATTACTCAGCTAATGAAAAAGTCTTCCCTGGCCTTGGAAAGGTTGTTTGGTAACAGTTTTTCTTTTTAAATTAATATTACCATATGAAAAGAGATTATTTTTGGTTGCCACCTATCCAGCCTTTCAGAGACTTGCATTTTCTTCTGGATCTGTTTTCCCAGTTCATTCACTGACTTTTGAAGAGGATGAGTTTTTTCTATCAGTGTCTAAATGCATTTGGAATTAATGTCCAGGCAAAAGGTGTTCTGCCTGCATTAGCGACCCTCCTTCACCTGCCTGGAAGCACACACCTAGTCTGTAGAATGCGTGTTCCCTCCCAGGTCTGGAGGCAGATGCCACAGGTGCCCAAAGCACACAGTGGGAGGACACAGCAGGTGTGCACCAGCCCTTTCCCCACCATCCTTCTGTCTCCATTCCTGAAGCTCCATATGCAACAGAAGCCAGACGTAGCCTGTGTGACCTGGCTGTGAATAGGGCCAGTCTACACCTTATTTCTTACCTTCTCTCTTTGCAAACCTTTCTTTACAGGGAAATCTGCTATCTTGACGAGGAAAAAGAAGGAAAAATCTGGGTACTAGCTGGTTCTGTTCCTTCTGCTCTACACCTGGGATTTTCAGTGGAATCACTCCAAATTCAGACTAGTTATGAAGTAGAGATGCAAGAAGAACCTCACTATAACCATATTATTATCATCACTCATCTTCCACAAGACAAATTTTTACAACAAAAACTATGTTTCACTGAACACAAAGGTTCATTTGGAGCTGCTCATGCTCAGCAGCTTCTGTGGCATTGACAACAAGACAGAGCTGTGTCTCAAGTTTTTTGAGGATGACCGGTTTAGGGGCAGAAATGTAAAACCCTTGGCAGTTATGTGAAACTGATGGAGTTGTAGCAGACTCTAAGTTAGGCAGAACATTCATTTCACTCAAGAGCTGCAGCATCCTGGGAGCTGCCAGTCTGCAGCAATTTCAGTGTCCTCTGGTCCACACAAAAAAACATAAGAGAAGCAAACTCAAAACTTCAAGAAACTTCCTTCTAAAGCCAGTCCTGGTCGCTGGAAATAGTGATGACATTAAATCAGAAAATACAAGATGTATCCAAACAATTTAAATCAAATGTGGTCCAAAAGATTCAAGTATCAACCAAACAGTATTAATTTAGTGAGTAGCTGAGTTACTTGATTTATTAGTTATAAAAATAACTTCTAGGTGTCCTAAAAACCATAATGAAAACTACTTGTAAGCCTAGTCCACAGTTTCTACAGTGTCTGTAATAAAAATATCAAAGGAAAAATAAATGTGTATGAAGGAAAAAAAGGTCTCTGAAATGCCCCTTGCAAACATGATCCTTCTTGTTTCAGTTTTGCAGTAGATTTCAATTAACTCCTGCAGACTTTGAATAGGCTGTGCACACACTGAGAGAAGCTGCACTCTGCACATACAAAATGCACATTCCAAAGAGCATTCAAGTACATCATCCAGTGTTCAAGTACAAGAATTCTCACGTAAAATTATAACTCTAAGTCTGTATCTCAGATCTGCATCTCAGCTCTCTCACAATGTGATTCTCACCGTGCATTGCACTGTGGGGCATACCACAGGATCAAAAAGTAGGGTTTTTAATCACAATCCACAACAGCTCGAATATTTTCACTGTAAATTTACATTCATGTGAAGCATCCCACTCTCTGGGATGTTACTTTGTGCCAAAAGCAAAATCCAAATTTTACTGATTCCTAACAGGTCTCAATTCGACTACATGTGCCTAGTAAACTTCAGCACAGCAACAAGCAGCAGTTTCCCAAAGAGAAAGACTGAGCTCAGGGAACAGTTCAGCCATCCCAGTGACAGGCAGGAGAGCTCTGGTTTTTCGTTTCCTATGGCACCAGGCTGTCCCAGGGGCCCAGGAGCGGGGAGGCCCTCCTTGGACACAGCAAACTGTTACCACCTGCTCGGCCTTCGCAGGTGGAGAATCCCTGCACAGCCCCTGGGAGGCCCCGCCCTGCTCTGGGGACAGGTAAAGGGCAGCTCCAGGTGCTCTGCACCCAGCCTGTCTACAGGCCCATACAGAAGGGAAGTCAGAAGGGGCAGGGGTACCACTGCATGATCCTGCAGCTCTTGCTCTCCACACATTTTATCACGCACCACCTATCAAACCCGCAGATGAGAACAAAGCGTAACTCTGGTCCCAAAATTCACTTTGACTGTCACTTAAATAATGCCTGTCATTAAAAAAAGTTGAGTAATAACCCTACAGTGAATTCCATCACTTAATAATTAAAATAGATTAATAGTGAAGACAAAATTAATTTCCCAGTATCTCTCGCCTTTTGTCTCTGAGTGAATGCAAGTAAAATTCCAAGAGGAACAAAAGACCGTGATAAATGCAGTCCATGTGGGATTTCTGGATTTAACAGTATCTGTGGTTGTACAGCTGTTAATCCAGCCCCCTCATGTAGTCATTCAAGCTGTTGTAATTTTGGTATTGGACAAGAAGCTGGCTGTGTGAGTAAGAGATTTCTTGTGGTTAAGCTATCATCAGGATTTTACTGGAAAACAAAAAGAAGGGTCAGAAAATACTTAGCTATCCTAGAAAATCCCAAAATGTGAACGTGGACAGATTTTTAACGATATAATAAACTTTTCTGCTTCTTCAACTTAAAACACCATAAGAAGATAAAATATTTTTACTGTTCTTTTTCTTACCTAATAATGACACACTGATTTTCTCTGTCAATAATCATGTTTCTGTACATGCTGTCTGCAAGAGCATAAATATGTGGTGGGTTTTCATACTGTGCCTAGGAGGAGAAATAAAGAATAATTTTTCAAGACAGCATTAAAAAATGCAGAAAGAGCAAAATAAATTTGTATTTAAATTGGAAGAGTTATTTTTCTGGGAAAAAAAAAAATCTGAATAGCGCTTTATAGTGAATTTTCCCCCAGAATTCTTTTGTACATTTAATAAAAACAAACCAAAGTCTCTAGATTTTGTTAGTGATCTTTTTCTCATCCATAATTTTCTCCTAAACTACTGGAAACACCCTCTTCTAAAAATGGCTTCTGCTGGAAATGTATTACTTGTCCAAAGAAAACTCACACCATTTAAGCCTATCCCACCAGTGGTCATGTGCTAACAATGCTCTCCCCCTGCAGCACTCAGAGCCTGGTGCCTCGTGTCCCATTTTTATCCACTGGACCATTCAAATCCAACAGCTTCCCTGAGAGGACACACCCAACTCGAGCAGGAAATTGAATTTCAAGTCCCTAAAGTTCTTGTGCTGACTCACTCTTCAAGCTGCGTTTTCGAAAGTGGCATCTAATTTTGGCATCTCACTTTTTTTATTGTTCTTGTCCAGTTAGAGAGTTCTGAAATCACAGTTTCCAAATCCACTAATGGCCGTTTTGTGCATATGACAGCTTAAAAACTGCCTTTGCAGGAGCAGGGACATGTCAAGGAGAGATACCTAATACGGATTAGAGCTAATCAATACAAGTATTTTCTTGAAATACTGATTTTACATCGCAGGGAGTTCAATTTGAAGACTCAGTCTATGGTAATGGCTATCTGCCACATTTCCCAGGCTAGCACAATGCTAGCAAACCTAGAAACAAATGCTTCCAAGTGTTAGACTGTGTAGAATAATATTTCCAAGCCCCTGAATACTGCAAAATATTTTAGACTGCTTTACTTACTGCTCCTTGGTACATTTCAATTTCCTTTTCCCCAAAATATGGCATTTGCTTGAAAGGATTCACAGAGATTAATACAGAGCCAATGTACGTCTGCATTCAAAAGAAGTTAAGGTAACTACAGTTTCATAAAGTATCATCTTACTGCTAGTGACAAAGAACTTTTCCACCTATTACATAATACTTCAAATAATAGTAAAAAACCCCACACCCTACAACAACTGTTAATAAAAATTAAATTAGCAGGCTTACAAGAATATAAACATGCCATTCAATTGGAATATTTTCATACTATCTTATTTTAGGACAAGCTAAGTATAGAAACATGTATTAAAGGCCAAAACATGACACACCTTGAATAAAAATACAGAAGGGAAATGGCACATTTGAACTGGTTTTAGTCCTTTGTAACTGAGGAGGTCATATTGTCAGTATCAGAAAATACTGGTTTGACCTTTGCAGAATACAGTGCAGTGACACATTCTGATCTCACAGGACAGTGCTGAGCAAGCAGAGCTGGATGGAAATGGACACTGCCAAGCGGAATTAGACAATTACTCAGCTGCATGCACTGGGGGTGCTGGGGGAATTGGGTAATTCAGTCTGTGGTGTTATTTTATGTGTGAAACTATTACCAGTCCCTCGGAGTCCTCTCCTGCAGGCTGCCCTGTACCAAGACACTGAATTTCAAGCCATTATTAGATTTTTTGCAACATTTTTCATATAGTAGTTCACCATTCTGCATTTAGCTGCACACACTCTGCATTTCCAATACTTCATAAACCTTTGCAACTACAGCTGCAGTGTACACATAAGAAGCACCTGATAGTAATTCACAGGTATCAGTATCACTTTTCACTGAGCTGGAAGTCAGCAACAAACCCACACCTATGTGTCCAAAATGTTGTACTGCAGGTTTCATTAACAATCTGGAATTGTTCATAGGCAAACTTGCTATTTAAGCTTTCTGTACAAAGCAGGAAAATTAACAAATCTATTCTGCTGGATTGTCCTGTGTAGGAATCTCCTACTGTGGTGCCAAGGCATAAAAGGTAACCTGTTAGAGAAGAACTGTAACTCAATGAACATAATTTCTGTAATATTAATGTGCAATGCTTTCTTCATACATTTTTAATTTAATTCAAAAAGAGTAACAACATCTGGGTCTTGCCATATAATAAATCAATTACTCATTGTGTCAGTAGAAACACTTGAAGTGACAGTTTTCTGTTGGTAAACAATACCAGCATTTTCTGGAATGATTCTGTCATCTCTGTACAATGTAGCATTGAGAATGTTCATTCATGGGTGGACAATTCAAATATTCAAGAGATGATCTTCATCTTTGAATGAAAAGCCTTCACAGAACTACAAAAGGAGTCCTTCTCCCTGCATGAGAGAAGACTGATCCCCCAATGTGACCACTAGTCCCCTTGGAAAACACCCTTATTCCTGCTTCAGTAGAAAGATCATCTCCATGTTAATCTCACTATTTTCATAAAAAAGAAAAAGCATAAAACTCTTCAGCACAGAGCACTGAAGTCTCTGTGCACACACTGCAAGGAACACGCAGCACTCCATGGGACAAAAGCACTCGTGTTACTACCAGGAAGGATTCTACAGCCTCTCCCTGTACTACAATCCAGCAAATACTGTGCAGCTTCATCATGTTCCGATAAAGCAGTTTTAATAATAGTGTGGTACTTCAGTGAACAGAGGATCCAAACCCATGTTCACACACGTTAGAAACCTCTAACAGCAGTTTGGGATGGAAACAACTGCAACATGAACTTTCCTGTATCAGTCCTTGCTAAATTGAGCTGCTACATAGCTCTTGACCATCTGAATATATGGAAATAGCCAGGAGATCTCATAGTTCCTCCCCTTTCTGCTAAAATATGTTAAACTCTTCAAGGAAACTATTCTCCAGATATAACTAGGAAGTAGGAAAAGAAGAAGGAACAGTGTAACTTTCTAGTACACAATCACTGACTAGAATTTACCACATTCATTACCGCAGCTCATGTTACATTGTGAAAGTTGAAAATGAAATAGTGACTATTCTTGTCTTAAGGAATTGCTTTCATATGAAATGAAAAAAAAAGCAAGCCTTGGGTGCTGAAGTCTGTTCTTCCTGTAAGGTTGCATGTTCAGGTATTTAAATTTTCACATTTTCATTAATCATAGAAAAAAATTTAAGTGAGAACACTGAAGATTTACAGATGTTGACATATTCACCTGTTTCCATCATCCCATGATTCATAGTATTAACAATTCCAGAATAAACTGTAAACGGGGTTATATCACAGAAGAAATACTATTTTTAAAGCATTAGAATTTTGGAGGTATAGAAGACAACATATCAATAAACATACACACACCTAAAACCTATTAATTCTTGCCCTTAGAAGCAGCATTACCTCAGGAGGCTTCAGGGGTCATGTGAATATATAGATATATGGAGGTACAGTCTCCAACATTGGCAAGAACAATTCCAAATATTAAAAAGAAAACCTTAAAATAGTTTTTGCTATCCTAATTTCAACCTTCATAATTAGCTGAGTTTTCAAAGCATTTTGTGTTATCTCAGGTGAAGTGCCACATAAAATGTTCAGCATCCTTGAGTAATCTGCTTAAAGAGAATACGTACATCTAGTTAGGCTCAGCAAGGCCACGGGGCCCCACAAAACCAACAAAGGATACAAAAATATAGTCATCCATGTATCGTTTCTTTAGGTTCTCCACTATGGAATCCTCAGAGATTTTGGAAAGCAGGACCATATCATCCACTCCACTGTGCTTGACATTGTGGCTCTGCCAGTGGTATCTGTAGTGTCCTTTGCTGCCCTGCAGGAAAGCACAATAAACATCACAAAGGTTATGACATTTCTCATCAGCACTAAGTAACTGAAAACCATTATTCAAATTCCAACTTCCCAAATATTTTTCTTTCATTGAATTCTATTCCTTAATCCAGGCATTCTATGAAAGCATACATAAATGGTGTCAGCTGACTTGCCTCTGCACTGTTAAAAAATTGCTCTGCCCTCCAAAAGTAGAAGGTAATTCCATGGGGTTTTGTGACCACCTACACACAGAATGGATTTCAGATGGCAGACATTTTTAAATCCAGTAGAAAAAAACCCTAAATTATTCCAACTGAGATGCAGCTATTGGAAGCTAAGGATGCAAAAATTACACTCCTACAGTGTAACTATTAGCAGTGAGGATAATTACCATCACCACAGTGAATTCCTCATCCTTCACAGTCTTTTAAGTCAAAGCTGCACATATGCTGTTACTGGGAGGGAAGCTGTGAGCCTGCTGCAGTTAAGTATTCAGGGATGTTCTGCAAATTATGTACCCCAGCCTGTCGGCTGCTTGTCTTCACAGTCCCTTTTGATCTGTTAGTCACCATGCTCAACTGACATCTAAATAGATACTCTCTCCCCACTCTCAGAGACTACTATTTCAGAAAGCTACTCAAAAACATGACATTTCATGCCGTACCACTTGAAGTCAAAACCTGTTTTTCATCCAGCTGATTTGAACAGTAGTTTGGTTCCATGGATACACCCACAAACAGACTTAAATCCAGTCAACATCAAGGCTATTAATTCAGCTATAAATCTGCTCTCCAAACCCAAACCTATTTTCTGTAGCCTGGCAGACAATGCTAATGGAGTTCTGATCGCCTCCCTTTCGCTACTTAATTTTTGATTACACAATACTGAAATTAGTGATGCTGGAATTACCACATTTAACACTGAGAAGTGATCAAGTATGCTATCAAGGAAGATGTGGCCAACAAAATGCCAATTCTGCAAATTCCCTCACTCTTTAATACGACAATTTGTAACAATGTGATTTAACGACACTGCCCTGGTGTACCTTATCCAGGATCAAGTCACATCCACCAGGATACAAGCAATTTACTATTATAAAGTAGATGCATTATTTTATTCTGCAAAAAATTTACAGATTAAATAAGAAACTGTAGGTACTCTGAACACTTCAGCTGCATTGTATTTTGAAATGGGACATCAGCAACTTACAGAGGGGCAACTTTTGTGTGTACACAGTTCTGCAGGAGCAAATGACCCACACAACTGTGCTAACACCAAGTGCTACACCAGGCCTACAGCTTGGCTTCATCTCAGCTTGACTGACATAAAAACCAAAGACCAACTGGATTTTTAGCTCAAGTTAAATTAACTTCCACTAAACCCTGCTACTGCAGACAGCACACAAGCTGTAGGCTTTATGTGTGTTTACTCTTAAGTCTCCAGCCATTGCTACCCTGATGCAGATCCATCACTGCCAACACCAGCGGAGAACAGTTGCAAACTTAAATGAAAAGAATGCTTTCAAATATAGTACAGCAGAGGTAAATATGTCTGAAAACACAATCTCAGCAATTTCCTTAAACATCCACAAGTGTACATGAGCTTCAATAAAATAATAACCTTAAACTAGCTTAGCTTGTGTGAACCTTGTCAATTTTCTATATGCACAATGGAAGCAGTGATCTGGAAGCACTGCACAGAGAAAACAAAGAATCTTTTTTTTTTTTTTTTTAATGGTCGTAAAACACATGACTGAAAATATTAGTTAAAGCTTGGGTTTTTGGAGAAAACAGAAGTCCAATGGAGAAGCATAATTTCCTTCAGTGTACTCATCAGCTATTTGTGATATTACACTTGGAAAAAGGAACTGGCAGGATGGACAAAAAGGTACAGTATCAAAATAAATATGGATAATTAGATTGTTCACAAAGCTATACAGAATGTGGTTTAGTATCAGGTAATGGAGTAAGCTACAGAAAATGTGTAAGAAATGAGACTGGGAAAACAATCAAATTTCCCTTTGGAAGCCGTGGCATCAGACCCAGCGAGCTCAATGAGCACAAAGCTTGCAAAGCCACAGGATACATGGAAAATGTGCACACTGTCTGCAAAACAGCAGCTTTATGCAAGTCACTGACTGCTGCTGACTGTGATTAGGCCACACACAGGACCAGGCCAAAGGGTCCTCCCCCAAAAGCACTGGGAGCCAGCAGGGAAGCAAGAGGGGCAGTGCCAGGGCAGCCCAGATCCCCTGAGAGCAGCTCTGCCCTGCGCTCCTGCCCAGCTCTAATCACAGCAGCAATCAAATCTGAGAGCCACAGGACCACAGACACACTGCAAACCGTGCAGAGAGGTTTAACAAAAAGGCAGCAGCCTAAATACCCAATCAACCAGTGGCATAGAAGACAGCTGAGAGCCATGGCACTAAGAAGTTCACATCAAAACTGTAGCTCAATTTAAATGGCTGTTCTCTAGTAGTTTCAAATTACCCTTTTCTCTTCAAAACACGGCCTTACATGCAAATGTGCAGAGAAGCAGCAAATCACCCCCAGATTATTGTCAGACTTCTCCCTGGGATCTAGAAATAAGCCCAAGCTTTAGCAGTGCCTGACTAGCTGTGGTTAAGTTTTGCTCTCACTCATCCTTCTCCAGGAAGGTGACACCAGTGGGATGGCCAGGTGCAGTGGCTACCACCTCTTTGTCTGGGCAACAAAACAGGGAGTGTTTTGTCTAGAGGACACCACCCACTCCCAAGTTCTTGCCCTTCCAAGCATGAGCAATGACTCTAGAGTCTAACCTGAATTTAACAACTTCAGTCACTTCCAACTAGTACTATAATGTCCAGCTAACAACGAACTGGTTTTTATAGAGTTTTGAGACTTAAAAAAAAAAAAAGAAAAATTAAAAAATCTTCCTATCATCAATCATCTGGAAAAATCCCACATCATAGCAGTTATAAAAGCAACTCTTCATCTTTCTCCAGGCTGCATATTTCTCAAATGTCAAGGCTATGTGCTTAAAAATTACACTAATGATTTTTTCTTATTGCACATTTCTTGAGAATTTAAGCTTTTTTTTAACGAGAGCTTTCCATCATCCAGATGAAAATGCAGCACTCTAATCTGGAGACAAATTACACCTGAGCTAGTTACCCGGTGTCCACTTGAACCTGCTTTGCAGGGTGCACTCAGGCTAAGTCACTCAGCAGCTAATTGCTCTCCGCTGTCCAGCACACGACACACTTGTTCCTCCACCCCTCTCCAGAGGGATCCTCCAGACACAGGCCAGGTCTCCCGGCCTGCTTGTGTCTTTCTTTCCCAGAAGGTTCTTCAGAGCCAGCAGCACAAGGCTGGCAGAGCTGCCTCACACCCGATGTCGCAGCAGCCCCAGCCAGGACCTGGTAACCCCAGAACAGCTCCCCTGGGGCACGGTCAGACCTGGCCGACAGAGCCCGAGGGCCAGCCCCGGGCCAAGCCCCCGTGCGGGTCAGATGACAGCAGACCTTGGCTTCTCTTAGGTTTGTACAATAAGTAAGCAAATAAAAGTCTTTGTGTCAGCACTAACAATGCCTGAGCAGCTGAAAAAAGATGAGCTTGGCAGATTAGGAAAAACACAAAACAAAACAAAAAACCAACCCCAAAACAAAAACACATCTCAACAGGCTGCTAAAAGCCACAGAAGTGGAAATACCAGTGTAGAACAACCTGGCTGCCAGGCCGCCCCCAGGCTCTTCCCGGGCTTCCAACCCCAGCACCTGACGCTGCACACGGAGTGGAGGCTGGCCTGGCAAGGCTGCAATTAAAGGCGTGTACCTCACTGCTGTCAGCTGTTATTATTCATTTGGTTGCTGTTTTAGGCGCAAAATCAGATCTGCTCTGCACTGACAAGAATAATATTTACGAGTCACAAGACGACCCCGTGAGCTCGGGGCCTGCTGCCTCCGAGCCGCAGCCTGAGGAGCGCGGGCACGGCCCCCCCGGGCTGCAGGGCCCCCTCAGCAACTCCGGCATCTCCAGCACACAGCAACCTGCAAAATCCATTCTGCTCCCACTCTGCGCGTGTCCCTTCACACCCACTCATTAACACACAACACGACTGCTACATCAATACCAAAAAGGGGGATGCAAAATATATTCTATGTACTGAACACTGTCTATGCTTTCTGTACTGAACACTGTCTATGCTTTCTGTACTACTTTTGGTACTGGCAGTACAATATGGTTAAAGCAGATTATTGTTTTGTATGGAATTAATAATAAGTATTGATAACACATTTATTTACAGAATTTCTTTTTGCTGCCCTCCACCTTGTGTTACAGTAGTAACTGCTGGTTTCTTATTTTTGCCTTTACTATTGTTTGTATATTCTTACATTATCCTAAGCAACACGTATTTGATGTAGCTATAAAAAGATTGAGTCATGCTGTGTCACAACATGGGTTTTCTTTTAACTGGAAAAAAACCCAAATATTTTTGTATTTCAAGCTGTTTAAAAATAGTACATCTAAAAACAAAGCACTAAAAACAAGGGATCAGAAGAGACTGTACATTCTACCCCTGAGAACCTTGTTACCGTTTGTCCATCAGAACTCTCGCTACACTAGAACCACCTACATGCCATCAATAATCATCCTTCATTCCCACAAAGGGAAAAACTGCCACTCTGAATCTCTGACAGCTTTTTTCAGTAGCAAACATCAATGTCCCCCCACAGTGCAGAAGGGATTTTCAGCCTCCACGAGGGAGTAGGAGTGTCAGGCAATCACAAGCATGACCCTTTCTTCCCCTTTTCAACTGACACAGTACTGCTGCACAAAATCCTTGCAGTTCTGGAGCATGTGCCTATCTCCTCAGCTCAGTATTATGAATACAATAGTAAATGAGACACACACACATTAGCCAAAGATGTCACAAAACTGACAAAGCTGCACACCATTTACTTTAGACCCAACATCAATGCTTCTACCACCGGAGACCTATCACCAGTCCCATACACACACAATTTGTATCAGTTTTTCCAGCTAACAAGAAAATAAACCCACGGCTTTCTGCAATGATATCATCTGTCAAAGTTAGCGAACTTTTATAATCCACTTAGAGGAATCTTTCACATATTTCTAAAAAGTGAAAGAGTCTGCTGTTCTCAGAGAATACTGCAAAAATACTTAATGTGAATTTTGGTCCTTGACTGGGATAATCAAAACAGAGAAGCTATAGTGAACAAATGTGCTCCAAAATAGCTCTTGTATATCTTATGTTAGAAAAAATATGTACTGGCTGCAGTGATGTGACCGTATTTCAGAAAGGAAATTAAAGGAAGACAGCAGAAGCAGCAAGATGGACAAAGATAAAAGGCCATTCATTTAAATTTAACACGAGGAAAATATTAAGGGAGACTAAAAGCAGTGCTTAAAGATTTGAGGAAATAGCAAAGCAAAAATACTGAGCATCTAAGCAGCGGGATAGACATCTTATACAGAGAACTAAAAATACCAAAAATGTATTAAGGAATGGAAACTACTAGCAGGTTAATATCCAAAAAAACACAGCTAGGGAAATAAAATACTGAGAAAAAAATCTGGTGGGGGGGGGAAAGTCATGAGTTCTCACTGTTTGCTCCGAGAAAAGGGTGGATTCAGCCCAACATATCCTGAAGGACTGACTCCAGAGCTGGTTACAAGCTGTAGGAGATCCCAGTGGTCCAAACACCTGCTCCCCTGCGCTCCTGTGCAGGTGCTGCAGGCCCTGCCCCAGCAGGGCTTGGCCCCAGGGCAGCCCCCCACCGTCACCTCCTGCTCTGGGCTCTGGAGCCAGGGAGCAACCAGGCTCTACCTCCTTATAGCCAGGGCTGGGAGCAACCACAGCCTGCTCACCTGGACAGCAAACACATGCTCTAACACAACACGAGTTATCAGAACACGAGAGTCCACAGGACTGACCCATCATGCTCATTTTCAGGAGTCAGAAACAACAACGGCGTTCTTCTAAGATAAGTAACAGGACATTACCAAAATAGAAGTTACTTCAGTATTTGACCACAAGGCTCATCTGTTGCATCAGGATTAACTTTCACTAAAAGTTTTGAAAGATTATTTTTAATAAGGCACAGCTACATGACAGACCGAAATAAGAACAGGCATGAGCTGAAGAGCGGAGCATGTAACATTCCCAAGATTTTGAAACAAGTTACAGAAACAGCAGGCAGATACTGGGAAGTAGTTAATGAACTGTAAACTCCTGGTTGCTTATCCCACAGCTTGTTGGGTGGCTTTGTCCTGATGTTCTAAGAAATAATTTTCCTAAGGAAATGCAATAATGTTAACTTAATGTGGTTGACTTGATCTTAGACATTTGTCTTACTTTACTTATTGAATGGTCTCCAGAGCTGTTCTAAGTCTGACTTGTTCCTTGTGGCAAGAGCAGCAAGATTTCCTGGGACTGGTGGATCAGTATAGGCCCTGGCTGCCTTGCAATAGCAACCTTCAGTCAATGAATGTGTGTGTATATACCCCACCACCGTCCCCTCCATACTGCAATCATTGCACTGAGCAGCAGTCATGCACACTAACTCTTGGTCTGTAAATTGTATACGCAGCTTACATCTGTATATACCTATCATGCAACTTAAGAAATGTAAGAAAAAAATTACAGCAGACGTTTTCATCTAGGCTGTGTCAATCCGTAAAGTGCAATAAAGAAAGATTTTGTGTGTGTCACTCTTCTCCATTAAAAACAGATTTCAAAGGGGTTTAAGCAATCATACACCTTATACCTAGATTTATTATGGTCATTAATTGAAAAATGTTGTTTGAAAACTCCATCAGTAGATTGAGACAACATGCCACTGCCTCTGCTATAGCAGAGGACTGAAAATATTTTTCCTGGATCATCCTGAAACTAAGTAATAAATTGAAGTCCACTGGGAGTTTCCCATGTACTCTCCAGAGGGAGGAATCTCAGAGCAGTGTGACTCAGAGGCTCCACGCGTGGGACCAGCACCTCAGCACCTGCTGGAGTGGGAAGCACGTGGATGCTGGGGTTCCTGCCACTCTGTTGGTACCAGTGGAAAATTTCGGAGCAAGTAAAACCCCTGACACATTACAAAAATACCATCCCGGCCATGTCCTGTTCTAGCTGATGTCAACACTCACTCCCCTGCCCCATCTCCCAGCTTCTGGAATCTCAGCTTTAGCACCAAGCTTTAGACCATCAGGCCGCAATCACCGCAGTGAATTCCTTTCTGCTCAATCACCTTTCTGCTCTGTCCGGTAGGGCTGCAGCCGTTCCTTTTCCCCTTCTCCTGACCCTTTTGTTCACGGCAAATGAAGACATTTGTTTCCTCAGACTGATACTGTGAGACATTACCCTGAGAGTTTAAGGCCAAAGTCTGCCCCCAGCAGCATCCCCAGCTGACAGTCCTGTGACAGAGGGTTTTACTGGGAAACGCCTGGTTTCTCCTGGAGTCTCCGGGGACAATTCTGGGATGGCTGTTCCCATCAGCAGGCTGAAGGCTGTCGATTCTGCAGTTCATGGAGGTATCTGCAACAGCAGTTTAGTGGCTGCTCAGCCCCAACTCCCCTCGCATCCCTTCCCTGTACCACAATGCTCTCCCCTTCCAGAAAACAGAGTGGGGCAATGCAATATCAAGGAAAGAAAAATAATTATTTTAGCCTTAGTCTTTAGCTGCAGGTTTTGCTTTTTTTAATCTATGCAGAATACAAATTAAGAGCATGGCAATATTTCTGAATTACTTAGCATTTAAATTGATAACTCAACAATACAACACTGAAGGATGAAAGGATAAATACATTTTTGCAAGTATTAAAAGGTGGAGAAGTCATTTTAGAATTTGTAAGATTTCCAGGGAATAGAACAGCTCCTGTTGAAACACCATTAAGATAGTCCTCCATGGTAGCTGAAGAGTACCAGTTACATCATTTACACTCTGTCTGTGTCTACCAAATCCATTTCCGCTGATATCACCAGCACCTTCAAACGACTGAAAAATCCTATCATTCTCAGTAACAAACGTTTACATAATCAATTCAATGCTTAACTATATGCAGAAAGATACTATAACTCCAAAAGAAATACTTAGTTGTATTTTTAGTTACACTTCTCAATAAAATTACTGAACATCTAGATTTTGTTGGGTATCACCAACTGGTCCTCACCAATTACTAATGGATTGTAAGAATACAACAGGTTGGGCAGATTACAGACCTTATTTTAATACTGCTTTTAACCAAGAATATCAAACAAGATGTTTTTATGCCAACAGTTTGATCTGAGTAACAGTATGTAACGATTCCACAGAAATTGAAAGACTAATTTCTAAAAGAGGCATTAGCTACATCATCCTCCTGAATTACCACTAAATTTAAAATAAGTTGGAAGAACTACAACTGAGTCTCTTTTGGGTTTTTTTTTTATTTTTTTCCTTTTAGAGACAGCCATTTTCTGAACTTATTTACAAACCAGAGGGAATATAAATCTTTTTTTCTAAGCGAAGACTGTCATGTAGTCACATGCCTGCGGCAGCTCAGGCTAAAGAAAAACACTCTTTATTGCAACAGGCATGATGAAACTGCAAAAGCTGCAACACAGCAGAAAACTGTGGCCAAGACTGGTTTTTCAACAGCATGTACCAAAAAGCATCTTTGTGCTGACATCACAAAACTTTATTAGTGCAATGCGCTGCGCAGAGTTATAACATTTAACTGTTCTGATACCAAAAATAAGAAATGCAGTCAACTGCTCATTTCTTAACCTGGGCATTAGCGTGGCCATTGGTTTCAAGTTCACTCATTTTTGAGGTATTTGCTTTGATCTTCCCTCCTGTATGCATAGTTTCAACTGGGATGAGTGGGGCAGTACAAGACAATCACTGCTCCGTGTACCAGGGTGGAGCCTGTGATAAAGAACTTATCTGCCACAGATCTGCTTGCAGAACTCCAATGTATACTGTTAGGTTTACCCAGGATTTTCCCAAGTATGTGGCTTCCAGAATGTCTGCTTTCACGTTTGATGACAGCTGGGTAATCTGTTCTTGGACCGTGCTCAGACGCAGGGCTCAGGGGAGAGCATTTCTGTTCAGGTCACTGTGCGGGAGGGGCACGTGGACAAGGAGAGCTGCAGGAAGCGCAGTCCAGTGGCGCTGGCCAGCTGTGGCACGGGGAGGTGGGATGCGCAGGGAACAGCCGAAAGGCTTTTCCTGCTCACTCAGGAGCGCTCCCCACGCACCAATATCCCCATCGCACAGGGGCTGCCAACTCCTCTCACTGCTGGCAGTGGCTGGAGGAGCGTGTTTGGGGGGTCAGGAGGAACTCCACACTGGGGGAGGTTCTGATGCAAAAATTGCTTTCTGTGTTTATTTTAATTTCACAGAGTGCTGAATAAAGGGAGTAAAAGCTCCAGGACTGCAGCAGCTTCCTGTTTACCTCTGGCAGCACTAACTGGGAGCAGCAGGGAAAGGCTCAGGGAGTGGTGCTCACTCACCTACAGCAGAGCCCACACCTGGGTGGTAACATGCATGTGGCTCAACACGAGTCCTTTTTATGAGCTGTCGTGTTTTGATACTCGTGCAAAAATCAGATTTTACTTCAGACACTGCGGGAAATTACACTGATATGTCGACTAAACCTTTACATTAACTCTTTAAAAGAATCCAACCTTAATATTTACTTCAGTGTATTCAGATACAAATGTTTCCTTGGTTAATTATTACATAAATACAAACAAGAATTTGTTTGAGCATTCCACCTCAGGAATAAGTTACACATCTTTCCAATGGACCAAATTTACAAGCTCACTTCAACTCTCAAAAAGTTAATCAAAAACCAACAGGAAGCAAAAATCTTGGGAGAAGCAGTAAACATCAGACCCAACAAATCCCACACTGTGCAGAAGACTCAAGCAGATACTAATCCACTTTCTCAGCTGTACATTCACCTCTGTCAGGAGACAACCTCATGCACAGCTTCATTCATCCTTTGTTAGGGCTTTGTTTTTACTTTAACCAATAATTACATTATGCCACGGCAAGCAGGTCCCATTGAGTGTCTAATGCCCATAACAGACAGATTCTCATAACCAGATTATCTTCCACATGCACATTATTCATAAAGCTAATATTTGTCATTTCACTAATTTTCTAAAGCAGCTTTGACTATTCAGTCCAGGGCAGCCTTGAGAAGAAATACATTAAAAAACCAGCATGTAACACTCTGGTTGTATAGAATAACTGGCTTATTGTCATTTAATGAATATGCTAGTTTACTTCACTTGCTTTTATTACAGTAACTTTCAACTCCCTATGACAAGAATGCTGTTCTTTGAACATTTTTTGATTAACCCAGCTTGCTTAAGATTTCATACAGTTGTCTACTTACTCTAAAATCCTATGCTTCAAATTATTTACTCTAATTTGTATTAAGCTTGTATCCTGACTCTGTAGACTTTCATATTTCCATAGTAATTCACAAGTCACCAAAGAAAATTAAACTAAAAATTAATATACATGATCTCCTCTAGCTCACTGCACTCTGTCAGTGAAGCTGATATCGCAGAAAGGTGGAAGTATAGAAACACATTGCAAATATGAAGCATTCATTCCACTCTAGTGAACACCATGGTTATTAATGGAAATGTATAAAAAGTGTCTGGCCCAACATTTTTTAATACAACCATCAATAGCTAGGAGACCAGGCCCTCATGGTTATTATCTGGGCTGTGTATTACCAATGCATGTGTATAATCTCTGCATCCCCAGGATTCTTCTTTTATTAACTCTGGCCAGAAGTTGACTTAATAGCTAAAGCAATAGTTCCTATTAGTCTATGAAAGAGGTTTTAACACAGAAACAGCAATTTCCCCTCAATTATCTTTAAGTATGTGAGACTGTTTAATGTTAATATTCAGCATTCAAATTATTACTGAACCAAGAAAGCTAACAGAAAATTAATTTGGACATCTAGCTATCTTCATAACTCTAGGCTTTTACCAGATGTGTGAACAAACACATTATTTGCAAACTACCCTTCTTCCTCTGTTTGCTATGAGAAACTGATGCTATCAGGTCATGCATTAGATTCGGTCTCACAGATGTTGTACTGGCATAATTACACTCTGAGCACAGATGCCAGCCAAAGCAGCTGTTTCACAAAACCTGTAACTTTATCACCGACTCGGCAGTATTATGCAAAAGACCAAATTTAAATGTTTCTTAGACCTTGCAATTCAGCACCAGCAGCACAAATATACATAAGATTCCAACGATTTCTGTTAAAGGGGAAACCAAGTAAAAAGCCAAGTGTCAGCTTTGAGGAGAAACTGTTTCAGACCACTGCAGATTAATAGCCTCGTTTTATTTAAAAGAGCCTCTGTAATGGTGCAGTGTGATGCTGCATTTTCTTTTCCCTTTAATTTCCCACTTCTGTCTTTAGCAAAATGCTAAACTTCATAATGAAAACCCAGAACAGGTGAAATTCAAGCTAAATCACAAGGTTTCAAAATTGAGGTAACTGAGAAAAACAATTCTAAGTCTCAGATGCTGAACTGTGGCTGAAGACTTTGGCTTGCAGCACTTTGACACAAACCCACATTAAACTTAAATGCTTGTGATGTACCTTGTTTTCAATTTCTGGACTCATTCCATTTCAGACCTCTGACTCAAACCCACGTGAACCAAAATAATATTGAATTAAAATATAAACTAAAATCAGCTGAATTACTTTTTCATCTAAGCATAATATTCTGATTCAGACAAGACAACTGTTCAGTGAATACTGTCTCGTTCTCTCCACCCCAAACAACCTGGACATGAATAGATGCTGAGATTATCAAAATCCTTTAACTTTTGGCTGCTGCAATTCATCACGCTGGTGAAGCCCATAGATCAGCTTTACCTTTTGCTACATTCCATGTTACATGCAAGATCTGTGTTTCTTTAAAAATAAAGTTTTGGCTTACAAAGTAACTTGCACTCAAGTAGTTTTTTTCTAAGCTTACATGACAGCTTGATAAACAACATACTCCTTATGACCCCATCAGGACCACAGGAGCAGCTCAAAGTCTTTCAACCACACTATAAATGCCGCCTTTGACTCCATCTTGCCTAACAGAAATACAATTTAAAGTGGTGTGCTAAAAATGCAGCCCAAATGCAATGCCTGTAGCTGTGCCTTCAGGCTGTTCCAGGTAAGGATGCAACGCTGCCACACCTGAGCACCACGGCGGTGAGCGAGGCACACAGGTGGACACACATATCCCACAAACAGGTACCCACTGTGGTTCAACTTCGCCTTATTTCTAACTACTCTGTGCAGAATCCTCATTAGCTTTGACAAATCCTTCCAATACAGTTTCCTTCTACACTAGTTCCTTCGCCTTCCTCACACCTGACCTAGAAACACTGAGGCACCCCTAAGTTAGAATGAGAATCAGAAGGAAAAAAAAGTGTTGGGAGCATTCCAGGAGCAATACCAAAACCAACTTCATAAAAAATACTGACACTTTCTACAGGCTTCCCCAATCCTGACTAGGGGCTGAACATGGTGTATTAGCATTTGGATAATCCTAAATCTGCAGACACACTTCCAGGGCTTTTACTGTAGTTGCTGATAGGGACCAAGAGTTTTGTTCCATTTTCAAGTTGTTCAAGATCAATCTCTTATTCTGCCATGACACAGCTGCCTGGGTTTGTCCCTCTAGCCTGTGAGCACGAGTCATTCCTGTCTCAGCTGGCCTTTGGCTTCTGCAGCAGCGGGTATGCAGGGGTCAGGGCTCCTGAGCATGGTCCACAACAGGCAGCTCCCAACCCCGATTTGGATTCAGGCATCCCTCACGATGCAGTGCTGATCCTCAGCAGAGTACCAGTCCTTACATAAACACAGCTAAGATTCTGCCAAATGTAATTAACCAGAGGATAATTCTGAATAAAAGAACGTGGTAAAGTCTTTTTTTTAATAAGTTGCTTGCGGTTCTTTGGGACATAAACAGTGTGTAAACAAAGTTCATCATGAATTATTCAACACCTGAAATACTGAAACTCATTGAGGCTTTCAAAAGCAAAATTCTTCTAATTATGAACACACAATTAAAAAAGAACAAAGAATCATGAAATATCCAGGTATCTGTAATAACTTGCCAGTTTTATTCACACCTAGTAAGATTTTGTTGAGAAGAAAACCATTTGCTCCTGCAAAAAGTATTTAGGCCAACTATCAGTTGCAGGACTGCACAAAAATACAATTTTGAGGCAGCCTGTCTGTTTTTAAAGATAGTGTCCTTTTTAAAAAATAAATTAAAAAAAAAAGAAAAGGACACAATCCACACATCTTAAGTTTTCCTCCTTGTCTGCACATTTCAGATGACTAACTGAAACCCTACCTTACAGATTCCATCTAATCTGTCCCACTGAAATGAAGGACAATTTGTTCCACTCATTATAGTGCTGGATCTTCCAATATCCTCCAAGGTAACTTTACACAAGCACAGACAAAAGAGTATCAACAAAACTAAGTCCAATAAGACCAAATCCAACAAGACCAGAGGAATTCCTTACACAGATTTTTTTTTTTTTTTTGAACAAGCAAAGTGTGAAGGCTGCCAGCAACTAAACCAATCTGCAAGTCTTCGCTGTGTTGCCATTGAGAATACAATTTTTCGTATTTCAAACTCACTCCTTGTTAATAACCCAATTAATGAAAGCTATCACAATCACCTATGTTAAGGAAAACCTCGGGGTTTTCTCTTTACATTTTTTCAAAACAAAAAAGAACACAGCAGCAGGAACTGTTCTTCAGCAAAATTTGTAAATTGTTTACAAGCAACACATAATAACCTCTACTGTAAGTCCTGTTGCATTTAAATGCAGAAATGTAACCCAAAGCCTGCGTGCACTGGAATGCCTCATCTAGTTCTGCTTTTCAATAGGTAGATGAATAACCCCACTTCGTAGTTTCCTATCAAGTTTTTATATGCAGTACTGTAAGACCTTATTCTAATATTTCAGATGTCTATTGATTTCATTTCAATTTAACTTACTGAAAGAGCGTTTGGTTTTGGATTGCATTTCTTACATTAGTGAAGCATTCAGAAGCAGCTGCAGACCAGGAGTGAAGTTAGGCAAAAGCTCACAGTTCACAGCCACGCCACCTCCTGCCAGGTGCAGCACCACTGGTGGTAAGTGGGGCCCACCCACCGAGGTCACCCGAGGGCACCATGCCCCATAGGACTTAAAGCATCTGCTGGAAAAGGGAGTCAAGGCACAAGACATGCTTTAGCCCTTTCAGCAAATCAGGTGGGATTTGAAGCTCTGAGGTTGGTCATTTAGCAGCACAGGTTTGGGAGTCTCACTCCCATTCTCAAAACCTCTGCTTATGCCATAGAATCATAGAATATCCTGAGTTAGAAGGCATCCACCAAAGTCCAACTCCTGGCCATGTATAGGACATCCTCAAGAATCCCACCACGTGCCTGAGAGTATTGACCAAACTCTTCTGGAACTCTGTCAGGCTGGTGCTGCGACTACTGCCCTGGGGAGCCTGTTCAGTGCCCAGCCACCCTCTGGGTGAAGAACTTTTCCCTAATGCCCAAACTAGACCACCCAACCCAGCTCCAGGCCATTCCCTCAGGCCCTGTCACTGGCCACAAGAGCAAAGAGATCAGTGTCTGCCCCTCCTCTTCGTCTCATGAGGAAGCTGTACCTGCAATGAGGTCTCCCCTCGGTCTCCTCCAGCTTGAACAGATCAAGTGCCCTCAGCCTCTCCTCACAGAGCTTCCCCTCACTGTCTTCATGCCCTCCTTTGGACAATCTCTAACAGCTCCATATTGCAGTGCCCAGAACTGCCCCCAGCACTCGAGGTGAGGCTGCCCCAGAGCAGAGCAGGACAATTCCCCCCGTTGCCCGGCTGGCGATGCTGGGCCTGATGCCCGCCAGGACACACTTGGCCCTCGTGGCTGCCAGGGCACTGCTGGCTCATGTTCAACTCATCATCAACCAAGACCCCAGGCCCCTTTTTCCGTGGTGCTGCTCTCCAGCCTCTCATTATCCAGTCTGTACATACATCCAGGGTAATTACTACACTTCAAATAAACCTGAGCACATAAGTGAGGAAAGCTTGTTTTCTACAAAACACTCACAGTTCTATATATCATATAGTGAAAAAATACATCACGCAGTGGGCATGTGTGAGATGATCTTCAACCATCCCAGCCATCTGCCTGCGCCTTTTTCTTTCCCCTACCAAACGTTAATTTGAACAACTATGCTATGCAGCTAAGCATGTCTCATCCAGTTAATGAAAGCATCTCTTAAAATGTGTAGATTAAAGAATCAGACTATTAGATATGCAGGTGTGCTTCTGCATACTCCTTGTGCGATGTCTGACTGCCAGAGTAATTTTTTTTCTGCTGAAACACAGTAAGAGGAACAGGAGGCAGCCTGCAGCTATCTTGCTTTGCAATTTGTGCCTGTCAAATCTCAATGTTTAGCAAGGGTTGATTTACATAGCACTTGCATAGCAGAGCATCAGGTAAAGCCCAGATTTCTAGAGAACAACAATAGTAATTTAGTCATGGATGAGTCAGTAATTGCCAGTTTAGCAGAAGGGCTATCAAAAGGTACAAAACCTTGCAAATAAAGTCTCAGAGGTTTTGGTTATTTGTGGTGAGAAAAGGTGCCACAGAATATTTTGCAAGTAAAAGCTGAGTCCGGTTGTAAAGCAGCTGTATTGCTTCTAGACAGTGTTGACAGCAAGTTCAAAAATGCTCTGCATTTTAAATCATCGGTGACGGCTAGCATGACAAAAAGGCTTTCCTCTATCTTCTAACACACACTTGTGGTCTGTGGGATACAGGCAATACCTAACACCAGCTATTCTATAGAGTCCTACTAGAGATCTGTCTTCAGGAATGTTCTGCCTATTTAGTGCTAATGCACCAATTATTTACATCTTTTATTGCACTTTGAAAAACTGTCCAACACTCGGCAGCAGTTGCTGGAAGGACTATTACTAAGATAAAAAATTATTTGTAATCTACTACTAAAGTCACATGTTTCATATATAGGCATTTAAGTAATAACATGACTTATTCACATACCCAGGTTCATGAATTACAAATGTACACCTGTACATCCATTTTCATCTCCATGACCTTATTGCAAAGTACAAAATAGAACTTCTTTGCCTTTATACAACATGTTTCATTGCAACTGTCCCTGTAGCATGTACTGCCAGGGAAATCTGCACTTTGAAAACGACCAGAAAAATGATCCAATGTTTACACACACCATTGCCCGAGCAAGCCTAAACCTGTTTAGAACTACTAGTAAAAGCATAACTTAGACATCACATTACACCATTACAGATAAGGGATAAACCCCTAAAATCACCCTGGAAGCCTGTAATGAAGTGAAGCATGTCCTTTGGCATTTGCAGCTGAAGACAAAAGACCTCTACAAAGGCTTGCTGAGAGTTAAAGATGTAGGAGGGAAGGCGTGAGGAAGGCAACTGTAGAAGGTGAGAGCTAAGACCAGGGTATTTCAAAGCCACATGGCTGATCTGTGGGAAGGAGGACAAATACACATTTCCTATACTAGGTTAGAATCAGAGAAGGTGTCAGACTGAACCAATTCCATCAGCAATATTAAAGGCTCATAAACAGATGGAAAGAGCACTACTAAGGTAGAGCTGAAGGAGCAGAACTTCACATGGAAATTGGAAGCAGCTTGCCTGGACCAGACTAGGCTCCCACCATCTTGCCAGCCCAGAGCATTCCACCATTCCCTCAGATTTATTTCCCTTATTCTCTTTCCTGTTCGAGAAAGTTCTGTCACTCAGCCTACTGTGGACCAAGTCATATTTCCCTCACAGAGGGCACAATGTAGTTTGCATGTATCATCTATCAAAACCAGCAGAGGATTCCAGCCCTCTCTCACAATATAGATAATTTAGGCTCCCAGGACAGCTCCATAACACAGTCCACAGCAGCTTTTAGGAACATGCCTCAGATATATTCCCCACTCCATCCTTATTAAAATGGCACCAGAACAAAACAACACCCACAGAGTCCTCACAAAGGCTCTGCACAGCTTTGATACTTCGGGAGGTTCTCCCACATTGTCATACTAGGGACTGGAAGGCAGAACAGGAATAAGGAGGCAGAATTGTATGTTTTACTACAGCTTTAGTAGCAAATGGATAGAACAACAAAAAAGTACTCCCCCCCACCTGCCAGTTCTAATACTTACGGTGTCCTGACCTGCCCTGACTTAAAACATCACCTTAAAAACCCAAAAACTAGTTAGTTTTAGTTCTTGAATATATTCCAACGTCTTCAAAAAGACAAAGAAAGAAAAATAAGAGCCTAGGCATCTCATTGAGGTGTCATGCAAAAAAAAGTAGGTTGGTTCATTTAAATGAGGTTGACTTCTACTCCTCTGAAGAGTTTAAATTGGTCAAGTACAATTGCAAAACAAGCCCTAAAAGGTCACAATTAGCCACAGAATGTAGTTTCATTGTTCATTGTATCCTGTTACCAGCTTGAGCATAATTTTAGCTACTAAATTTGAGCTTCTTTGTTTTAGCAATCAGATGATATTAATTTCCCCTTTGTTTTTTTCTTTTCCTGTTTGTACACCTGCACTATCAATGAGCAAACAGCAACAGGATTAGTATTTTATAGTTAACCTACTACTCCACACCTGTAAAGAGCAGGATGATAAGATATTTTCAAAGGCTTGGGGGGAAAAAAAAAACAATCCAAAACAAACACCATAACAACCTTGACTTCTAACTTTAAGATCTAAGTGTAGTTACCAGGCAAAATAACCTTGAAATAAAAATGTATATTCTTCCAATATACTGTCTGCTTCAGATCTAAAATTAAAGACCACAGCTACCTCACCACAGGTAGTTAACATCACAATTACTGACTCTCCACCTACATATTTTGAAGTGCCTAGGAAGAACTTCCCAGTGTCTCAAGTGCTTCTAGAACAGTAAAAGTTAATACTGGTATTTTTGATTGAAGTCTCCCCCAAATACTAAGTTAAGAGCTATTTAACCATTTTTGAGTATAAGAGACCCAGTACAAACCACAATAGGTGGGTTACAGTCAAACTGACAGGACCAGTTTTGCTTGCTTTGTCCCTCCCAGTCCCAGGCTGGACTCCAGCCACGCTCAGAGAAGCCCCTCCAGAGGTGCAGGGTAAAGCCTGCTGACAGCTTCATTTTAAATGTATTCTGGGCTGAGAATAGACCCACGGATGGGACAAGTCAAGCGAAAAAGTCACCTAATGGCCTCGGGTACAAAAACACCTCAGCCTGCTGTATCATTAAGAAATTATCTGAACAAAAGAAAACCTGATTTCAGTAGCTGAACACTCTCGAGGTGTGTCAGACTAAATAGCTTTTCATGACTAATTCATTAATTGTGGTAACAACACGCTCCTCCATCACAAACTACCACCTTCAGAACATCCATCAGAACATCCTCAGTGGTTTACGAAGTACCTGCCTATGCTCTAAGGGTACAGGCTGTACTGTCAGTACAGCCCAAACAGACTTGCTTCAGCACTTGTCAGCTTTCACATCATTAAGCCTCTTTTCAGAAGAAACAGCCCTTAAATTCCTCTCCCCAAAAGAAACACTTAGGTCTGGGGAAAAAAAAAAAAAGTTGTTCCAAGTCTAAAAACTTATCCTGTGGCACTGAAGCAGGGATTTAAAACTCTGTATTATGTTCTGTTCTTCTGGATCGATTTCAGACATTCCTTTCTTATTCAGAACTGGAAGCTTTTAGTTCTGTCAAGACTGTATCCATAAAGGATTAATTTTAGGCATTCTGACACAAGCAGCTGAACTTATTTAGTCTCGGTTTAAGTACAAATTGCAATAATTAAGAACAAGAAAAGGTCAATCTCAGGACTGATAAAATAAAGATTAATTTCTGCAGTCCTTAGTTTGTCTTTTTACTGGTGAATTGCATGGAAGCAGATAAGGTAGCCAGCTACTCCAGCAGGAAGTAGTGCCTACACTGTCAGTGATTACAATGCTTTTCTGAAATATATTGTATTCGCTTCTTTCCCAATATGGCTTTAATAGTGACTATTTAAGAAAGCAGACTTAGGGCTTGGGGTTCCCTCCTCACCCCTAAACCTGTATGGAAGACATGAGCCCTTACCAGTAGAGGTCTCAGGAAAAATACCAAGGAGAAAGTTAGGAGATGCAAGTGCTGTTCTAAATATTGTTTCCTTTTCCACAGTAAAAGACTCAAGTGTTCATTTCACTAAAGTACTTAGTAACACTCACTAATTCCAACTCTTTATAAGACAAAATACACCACTACTAATGTGCAGACCAACGGAAGCTCCACTGGAGAGCCAGGATTTGTAACCATGTAAACACAAGCTTTTAGTATTGTGAAGAGTCAGGCCCACTTATCTTACGGGACCCCCCGGGTGCCACCAACCACCACTGTAACTCCGGGCAGAAAGCTGCACCGTGCACAGCTGCAAAGGAAAAGGACCCCAGTGACTCTGCCAAGATTAAGCCACGGCTGCAGACAGGTAGATTGTCCAGGAACACTGTATCACCCCTCTCCTTTAGTGAGGGATGTCCATTCTGTCTAGAACAATACCAAATATGGGAATAAGTAGCCACTGTCCCACTTCCTCTCAAGTGCTCCTAGAATGTACCAAGAATAAAAACACAAAGTAAACGACAGGAAGAAACCACTGCTGGTCATGAACTTATTCTGCATATTGAGATCAGGTCTCTGTGGACTGGGTGTGCTGGTATTTCAGGCATTAAGAACCCTGGAACCAGAATTCCTATTACCACTAGAAAAGCTTTAACAAACAGTACTCATGGGAACAGTGTTAAGACTCCTGGAGCAGTCAGATGTGTAAGTGACACTGGAACCGGCAAACCAAGCACTCCTTTCAACATTAAAACTGCCCGTTACCAATAGTCCAATCTATGTGAAATAATTAATCCGTTCTCTCTGTGCTACTGAAGTTCAACCACTTTGTAGCCTCACACACTTCATTACCTATTCCTGAGACTGAGGTCAAAGTCACCAGAGGCTGTCGTAAGCCTTGTAGAGAACACATTCTGTGTGCTTGAAGGCAGCTTCAAGCTAGAAGAGATTAATCTCCTTTATTGTATATACTTTTAAAAACCACAACAGAAGCCATTTCAGTTTTATCAAATGTAAGTCTTGCTGAGCACAAATATATGCTGATTTGTTATTTAAAGCAAGTACCAACTTGGGCAAATTCTTATTTTCTCTATTACACTGAATCTAGTCCTTTATTGCTACGTAGATATATATTACAGAATGCTGAGAGACAAGAGTGACAATTATAGACAAATATCTAAGCTGCTTAAGAAACCAGGCTCAGCTGTTAGAAACAGGTACTCAACATTATCTCGAGTTTCACATAGTAGGTACTCAGCTACTGCCAAGTCCTCTTTCACTCATAGGTACACTTCTGACCTGACTTGCTCTGAAGACCTATCCCTGCCTTCCTTCTCATCTGAAAACAGTTCATGCATTGAACTCAGTGGTTGCAACTCAATGCTGAGACAAAAAAACTACTAAAGCACAGCAAAACAGCAAAAGCAGTGGCCTCTCCTACAATGAAGTCATTCTCCCCACTCCCAACTCTGCTTCAAATGGAGCTCAAGATTTTGCTCATTAAAGGCCAGACCTCAGCTCAGACCTCCACAGA
The DNA here is from genome assembly GCA_013397755.1 of Cnemophilus loriae. NCBI lineage: Eukaryota > Metazoa > Chordata > Aves > Passeriformes > Corvidae > Cnemophilus > Cnemophilus loriae. The sequence goes on along the minus strand of VZTF01009104.1, from coordinate 2,354,449 downwards.
CATACACAGAGCCATAACAGGATCTCCATTTGTTAAAAAACATCCCAGTTCACTTTTTTCCCCATGTCAAGTCTAATCCTTCTTAAAAAACCACAACAAATAGCACAGTCTGTAGAAGTTACTCCAACATCTATTTGCTGGCAGTCTCTTCCTACAACCAGAATCACCAACGTGGGCCCTGGGTCCTGACAGGGCTCTGAGTCACCGTTCCTGCCAGGACTTTGCCCCCAGCCACTGGCAAATACTGGCCACCAAACACGCCCAAGGGGCTGCTGAGTCCCATCCTCAGCCGGGAGAAGAACGTCCCTCCTCACAGCAGCGCTGTGTGCCAGTGCCACCCCTTGCAAAGGTGGCTGCAGACAGCTGGGATTATGAACTCCCAGCTTCCCCAGGACAAAGCAGGAAGAGACGCTTTGCAAAGCCAACAGCCACAGCAGAGCAAATAACGGTACCCAGCAGTCTGGGCACAGCTCAGGATAGAATTCCGCATTTTTAGCTCTTCTGCAATAGATTTCTCAGCAGGTTTACACTGCTCCTCCATAGCAGGAGGCTGATGCTTACCCCTCCACCAAGGGACAATCAATTCGAAAAAGGCACCTTACTTCAGTCTACTCAAGTCCTGCAGGATACACAAAAAACAGCCAGGATCCCCTCAAAAACTGAACACATCCAAACTGCCCGACTCTAAGAAGCTATTTTTGCTTTTCCACTGCAAAGACCAGAATGTTTTTGTAGGAATCATTGGTTTGCTGAATCTAGCAATTACTAACCAATATAGCAGTTCCCAGTGTATACTTAAATTTGAGGGGAAGCACTGAAAAAGGCTTTGGAGACTACCAACAACACAGCATCAAGTTGTGGAAACATGACTGTGAGTAAGGCACAGTTTTTAAGTGGAGAAAATAAATCCAGCTGAAGTAATTGTGTTCTTAGTGGATGTACTGTATTTTAATTGGCCAAGTCAAATATTTGTTTTCTTGGATTCAGGCAATTCAGAATTCAGGAACTAATCAAGTTTACACATGAAGTGGGGTATTTCATGGTACAGAAACTACATATAATAAAATCATGCTTAGTAATATATCAGCTTTCATTGTAGTCAAATTTTAAATTCAAATTATGGTAGGAAAGATATCAGAAGTTTCCTGACAGGAGTACTGTATTAATTTAACCTGCTCTCATAAAAACTGCACTATCAAGAATCAACAAAAAATATAGAACTAAGTATGACACAAGGGTCTAATATAACTATAGATTCCCATGACTAATTATTTTTTCCTAGATGATTGCATCCTATCACTGATTCCATCAAAAACATGATCTATATTTAGCTAGACAGCAGAAATAATTACACAAAATCCATGTTTCTTTTGCCTTACCAGAAGACACCACAGATTTATCTGCTAATTCAGACTATGTAGACAGCTTGTACCGCTGTGCTCTGAAGGCAAGAATGGGTGTGTTTGTAGCTTTATATCCTTCCTGGAATGAATCTAACCACATTTTTAATTCCCCATTTAAGATATCTGTAGTATGACTGTTTTCAATTACTGTTATAAATACTTTTGCACATTTTCTTTAGGTATGTACTGAATATAGGTGGGTATCAGTACAGGAAAACAAATTCTTTCAGAATTAATAAACAGACAAACCAAATGCTTCTCAAATACTGAAAGAAAAAACAAATACTTAAACTTAAAAGTATGCACTTGCTTTAGAATCCCATGAAATGGCCTTTAAGATTAGGTTTAGTGAAAGTTCTGCTTCAATATGCCTCAAGAACACTGCTTCCACTTAGCGAAGGAAGTATTTTCTGATTCATATATCAAAACACCTGCAATAAGTCCAAAACCTAATCGATCAGGAGGTGACCATGCCAGTGCATGCCAGAAGCACAACAGCTCAAAGATGTTTACAATACCTAGGTAAACTTTTGCCCTCAGAATGTTCCAGCTACCCCTCAGAGCAGCAGTACTTCCACACCAAATGAGCTATCAAAGCGTCAGGGCTCACAACCCCAGGGACTCCAAATGTGCTGGCAGCATTAAACACACTTTGCATCTGTGCACTTCCTTACAAAGTTGAGAACAACATAGGGTTGCAAGTTATTGCAAAAGCAAATTTGGAAGCACTGCACTTGGAAGGCATTTGTGCAGACTTGTATCCTTCAATGCAGGAAAAAAAAAAGAAACAAAACAAGATGAGACAAGTTCTTGACTACCGCTTGGCACTGCAAATACATTACTAACAAGAGGTTCCAACTTCCATCTTTCTGTATTTCTGCTATTAGCAGTGTCCAACTCAAAGCACAAGAAAAGACATCAATCACTGCAAAAGATAACAGTGCGCATTGGTAAACTGCCTAGAATTTAAAGCCTCACAAATGTTGTGGAATGTCAGACTGAAAACAGAAGACTGTCCTAGGGTGCAAGATCAAACATCAGGCAGCATATTTTATAAGACACAAGCAGGAAAGACTTTAAAGCTGTTGGAAACATTTTGCTTGTTTTATAGAGGGTATCAGGCTGCATTGTTCAGACTCGAATATGACTTCAACACTTAAATTAGACAAGGCTGACCAAGAAGCGGTTACAGACTCAGGCTCAGCTGATGACAGTGATTCAGTGAGTGGTTCTGAGCTGGCAAGGAAAAAAAAGCCCCACACTTCCTGTACAGGGACAAGTGCAGCAAGTCACTATGAGACTGCTAATCCTCTTTGAAGGATGCCAACAAAAACCTCTCATTTAGGCTTCAGATTGCTGAAAAAAGCACAAAAATAGCTTCTAGAAGCACATGTTTTTGCATAAACTATTTATGTCCCCTTTTCTTGAAGGAGTCTAAAGAAAAACATCTATCATCAATGCATCCCAAAGCCATTGCGCTGTTCCCCTGAAAGCCAGAAGTGGCTTTCACCAGACACTTCTGGCAGCTGAAAAAATCACACACGACAGGAGAGCAGAGCACCAGACCTATTTCATAATCCTTTTGACACTTCCAGGACAGCGCTGATCACGAAGCATACTCAAGATCTGCTAATATCTGGGTTTAACTTTCAAGTTCACATTTAGTTGCTGAATTTAGGAAGTTATGTTAATAGATAAGTCTCTGTACTTTAAAAGCACCTTGTAAGTCGGCTTCCCAATAAGCATCACTTCTGATAGCTCTGACTCACGCTCCAATTGCCACCACTGCTTGTCTTGTCAGCTCTCACATTTGTTTTGTTTAAAAAAGTATTTTCAGTTATAACTAAAAAAAATTAAATTCAGAATTTTTAAAAAATTACACTTTATAGTTTATGAACCCAATGCACGAGTGGTTTTAGCATCAATTAAATGCTGCTGTGTCTTTGGAAAAAAACCCTTGACATTACCCTTCTTCCTAGGCTGTTTACATTAAGTAATCTTCGGTTTAGATGTACTTGCTTGTGTAGAGGACACCATCAAACCCCAAAGCTATTTACACATTTACACGAAGCATATTCAACAGAAGGGGCAGAAAGCACCCGTAAGGTTCAGTGTGTGGAAAAGCTGTAGACTAAGACACGTTTTCCCATCACAGCAATGATTCAGTCAAGCAGAGAGAACGGATCCCATGCACTGCCAGGACTTGACTGCACACCTGGCGTCCCCAGGGGGTATTCACAGCTTTGAAGAAGGGAGGGAGGAAAGCAGTAGGTGGAGGATAGGAAAGCCAGAAGACGAGGATGAGTCAGGAGAGGAGTGACAACCGTACTTCCTGGGCAGGACAGTAACTGGCATCTCAGGAACGTGGGGAAGGGAGTAGGAGATGGGAAAGACTGAACCGAGCCCAGGAAGGTCTGACTAAAATACAGTTCCTCACACCCAAGCTGCCCCAGGAGTGCCACGGGAGGCTGAGGTTGAGGTGAACGTCTGAACAGGTCCTCAGAGACAGCTCTCAGTTCTCATCTTAAGGGAGAAAATTCTTGTTTACTTCCCGCCGTATTTCTCGGATATTTACAAATACTTTTACAGCCATAATATAAATAATAAAAGCCAAACAACACACTAGAGCTATCCAGAGTCCTTTGACTACAGCAGTTCCAAAAGTTAGCAGGCACCCCGTACACCTGGAATACTTCCCCATACACAGGCAGTACAAAAACCCACTTCCATTAGAGTTGAAAGCAATGTTGGTCATTTGCTAGTGACAGCATTAACCAGAAAAGCTCCTCGGCAGACCATAGGTAATGAGGAAGTGAATGGCCTTCAACGGATGAGAAAATGGGATCATATAATGAAAAACCCTTATATGATTTTCCCTGAGAAGTTTAGCCTTTTGTGCTGAGGTAAACCTTTGCTGCTCATATTCATGGTGAGAGTTTAGATAGTACAAAGTGGCTTAATTCAAAGAGCTAAAAGTAATGCGAGCCAACCCTTTCTTACCAAAGTCTACGCCTGGATTCCTGTGCTTGCAGAGGAACTGAAATATTTTCTAAATCCTTATTTTTGTAGCACACACATATACACACACACTCCTCCCAGTTCCAAAAACTGCTTCAATTTTACTGCTTCTAGTCTTGCACGGTTAACTCCCAGAACAAAACCCTTGTTAATTAGGTGCAAAATCCCTTTTTAACACAGTCCTTAATGCCTTTCAGTAGCCACACACCACCTAGGACTGGAATGCAGCTTCCTAAAAAAAGCAGACTGAAGTATTGCATTACAAGAGTGCTTTAGGAAACTGAAAAGGAAAGCAGATGAATTCGTCATTTATGAGCCATTTATTGTGGCAATAACCAGAACCAAAGGGTAAGCAAAAGCCTGACAACTTGCAGGCCAATCCCAGGCTGGTCTCCGCCAGCAGAACTACAATGATCTGTGTCAGAACTCTTCAGGTAACTACAGGAAACTCACTCCCAAGGTTACCCTGGCGAAGTAAGAGCTAGGAGCCCAGGAGGAAAGATCACCTCTTATCTTTTTGCTCCCTTCCTCATCACATGCAGCAACTAAGTTCAGTTTTATTAATATAAAGAATTCTTCTGTAACTCTGAAGATGTTTATTTACATGTTCTATACATTAGTATCATTAAGGTAGACATGACACGCAGGCATTTCGTATTCCTTATGCTGAAATTAGGAGTACCAAAACCTTTATTCTTTATAGTACACCTTGGATAGAGCAGTGCATGACTATTTAGATCAATGACACTTTTAGACTAGCTCCTACAACTGAGAAGAGAATATAGTGGTATTTATGAAGTCAAATTAATTTAAATGATCACAAAAGATGATAATAACATTTCTCTAAAGAGATGTACAACGTTTTAGTGTTTCAAGCAAGGTAACATACTTGCCATGTTAAGATGGGAACATTACTAAGATTTTACTGAAAACTCGTAAAAGCTTAACATTCCATGTGCTGACCATGACAAAACTCATTTTAACTTCACCCATGCCACATATGCAGCAATGCCTTAAAAACAAGGCAGCGCGACTGGTGAATGTTATTCCTTTTAAGAAAAAGTGGCTGCAAATGGTTTCGTTAAACTACTAATAGCATTGCCACTCCATTTCCTTCACAATAAATTAGTTATGCATGTAGAACAGAAAAAAAAAACATATCTGGAAGGCAAAAAAGATGATGAGAAAATTGCTTAAGATATACACACATACACAATCACATGCTCAGCTTTCAGCTGCAAAAGTTGCATTTGAGTAACCTTCTGCATACATTAGTGTCTTCTGAAAAAGTGCTCTAGCATACACAGAATACCCATAATCACTCTAGAGGTCTAAACTAGAAACAAAGACAAGCACGCACACAATGCAAGCCTAAATAAAACATACCAAGTATGAATCACTAGCTTTACTACTGTGTTTTAGTATATTTTATATATCAGCCAGAAAGAAACATCATATAGCTGGAAGATTTTCCATTAATGCACCTCTAGACATAACGTAAAGCACATGCTGTTACCCTCCCTGCTATTCCACATTTGGCAGAAAGCAAGGTTTGAGCTTAGGCTACTGTCTGCAGCACCAGACAGAAAAGCACCCTTCAAATACAGAACCATCACTGTGATGTCCCTGCAGAAAAAAAAAGACTTAAGATAGTGAATGTGTGATGGGAACTGAGACCTTATCCTATTTCAGGACCGAATCCTAAATGCCAGCAAGTCCCCTCAGGCTAATCCAGTCTTTCATTTCTGCAGACTTTCATAGGCACTACATGGAATCAAGACATCCTCAGCTTCTTGCTGGACTGGGCTATAAATATCTGCCCTCTTCTGATGTCAACTGCTATAAAAAGGTTCCTTTTTAAAAATCAGCCTTCCATCTTTGCTGAAGAGGTGGAACCAAGAAGACACCAAGTACGCCCAGATAAAATGCACATACTGACTGCAGTGTTACAGAAAATTGCCTGGCATTGAAATACTGGTTAAAGGTAACTTAGAAACACGTTCGGTTTTTTAACGTAAGTGTATTAGACAACCCCGGCTTGCTCAACAACTTGTGAGCTAATCCAGATACTGCTGATCCTGCTTTCTCTTGGGAGCTTTCCCTTCTCACCCTGCCCAACAAATTGGTACAAAACTCCAGTAGAAGTACTCTGGAACAGAGATTATGCAAAAGCAGGCAAAGCTGATCACTGATGGGTTGTTGTTGGGGTGGAGCATTTCTGTGATTTTGTGGTTGGCTTTTTTTCTAAATATAGTAGCAGTTTATGCCTTAGAAAATATTTGCTGATTGACATTCAAAGTTTTATCCTTAGGAGAGTCAAAGCCAGCTGACAGTACTAGGGGGAACAATCTTTCTCTGAAGACTAAAGAACTACTTTAAATGAAAGGTCCAAGATCATTTTTGTAACATGGTACAGATTCTCTATCCAATTCAAGATCCTCCAATGCATCTCCATGAACTACCCGATGACATGAAGGTTCTAAAGCACAGTATAACAGCATAAAGTTCAGCAGACCACACGCTTCCCTTTCAAGCAAGTTCCAGCTTAGTTTCACCATGAGGTTTCCTGCACATTATGGATAGAGTCCTTCACTGGAGTGGGACTACTTGGTGCTGACGTAATACCCAGTTTCTGAAGACTTACAAGCTACAGCTAAGCTGTTAGAGGCTTCTAGGATTTTTTTATTTTGAATTTAAAACACTGAAACACAAAGCTAACCAAATGGATGCATTTCAAGAGAAAAATTTCAAGCTGCCAGATGTTCCTCAGACTTGTCAGCTTTACTACAGTTTTGCCCGGCTGTTGCTCATTCCCACCTTGTACTGCCACGTACAGCCACGAAACAGCTTACCCATTCCATGCTTGCAGATCTCCTCCTGAAACCACACTGTTAACTTGACATAGATATTGATCTGGATTAAAAATAAACCAGCAAAAAGGAGCAGACTTATCGCTAAGTGCAGAGAGCTTCACAGTGTGCCAGCTGAGCTGGGCGGGGCAGTGCACCATGGCAGGGACCAGAGAGGGCACCAGTGACAGACCAGTGACACCAGTATCTGTTCTCCTCTATCAGATGGTCCCAGAAGCACCAACAGCACCTGATGTCAGTGGCAACTCAGCACCCTGCACTGGGGACCCTGGCAGAGCAGGAAAGGGTCACTCTGAGGTCTAGAGTGAAGAAGATATGGCAGAAAAGACTCAATTTAGAAAACACAGAACACTTGTAACACTCAGCTTCTTTCAGCCTCCAGACACCAAAACTGTTAAGACAAAAATAAGGGGAATAATGCGAGTTTTTTATACAGCACAGAGAATGAGTATAAAGTTTCAGGATATTAGTAGCATGATTCATGTTCATCAGCAGTCATTGTAAGTCCTGCCAGGCAATCCTTCTGCCAACTAAGTTACAAAATACTACCTTCTAATGACTATCAAACAATTGTTTGGGCATAATTATTTGAAAAAAGCAGCACTTTCAAAGACATTCTTTTCTGGTTTTGTTGTAATAATTACTTACCAATAATCTAAAAATGCAATTCATATTATTTTGAGATATCACAGTGAAAAACTACTTCAGTATCAAATTAAAAGCTGGAGAATAACTGTCTGAATACATCCCTAAAAAGTGTATCTTGTGGAAGAAAGTAATTCTCTTATTTTCATAAAGTAAATCTCACAGAGTATGTTGCCGGTTAGTTATATGTATTTACAAAAACTACTTTGATTAAAACCTTTCATTAAAAAAGAATTAATGGAGCCCACAGCAGACCAACTAACAGACTGATCTCAAAGTATTACTGGTAACAGGCAGACATATCTGAAGCACCTGCACCAAAGACCTCCAATCCCATTTAACACGTCAACAGTCTAAGCAATGCCCCAACCTCTGCCGAGGAGCCCATATGTGTCACAGGTGTCTGTGACAGAGCAGGTACTTGAGGAGCAAAGGTTAAGGCTAACGAGTTGATCTGAATCACCTGGCAAAACAATCAACCCCCAGGGAACACAAGTACCTATCTTATTCAAAGCTCCTTACCTTAAGTTTATAAGTTTACCTTAAGTTTATAAGAGCTTGTTCGTCTCATTATCCCTGACTTAAAGACAAGTTTTAGCTTCCTAACTTCTGCAATGCTTTATTTAAAGCAAAGACTTGTGCTTCACATAGGTGTAACCAGGTACAACTTTACTTGCCTCAGAGCAGAGGCAATGGCAATAACAAAGGCATCCTTGAAAAGGTATTGGGAGTGAAGCTCTGAATACACGAGAACTAGGCTGGTCAGTCTTTAAAACTTAACCTTAGTTAAGCTTTAGCAGAAATACTGCAAAAGTTTTTCAAGTACCTTAACACTCAGATCTTTAGTACTCTGCTTTAGAACAGTTTTAAATAAATTACTTGTTTAAAAGTTACGGGTTTTAGCCTCGTTTATTACCACATAGGATTTTTCACTACTTGTTCTCAGCTCTTGTGTAACAGGTAGACATAATCGTTACTTGGATTACTTCAGGATGAAGGCTATTATCAATCATCAGGAGGTAATTACTAAAGACAAACCAGGTTCACCCGCCGAACCTCAATTTTCCCTCAGTCTAGCACTAAGGTGTCTTCCTGACATCGCGTCCTCCCGTCACACCAGCAGCGCACAGCCCAGCAGTGGCGGTGCCCGAGCTCCCGGGTCCGGGAGCCGCCTCTGCGGCACACCTGAGCGCTGCCGCCGCCGGGAGCGGGGACCGGAGCGACACCGGCACTCGGCACGGCGGCAGCGCCGGGCACCGCGGGGCGCGGCTGCGGCTCTGCCCGCCGAGACCCCCCCGGCAGCGCCCTCTGAACCAGAGGGGTCACCTGTTGCTCGACCACGCCGAGCCGTCCCCCTGCCGCGGGATTCCTCCCACCCGAGGACACCAACATCCAAAACCTCTTCAGATCCCAAGCGGCGGGAGAGGGCGGGAGACGCGGCTCGCGCTCCACGGGCGGCGCCGGCCCTGCCCGCGCCCCGCGATGGGTCGGGCGGGCTCGGGACCAGACTGAAGGCACCGACCCGGGTCCGCAGGGCCGGCAGCCGCCGGCCCCCGGCAAGTGCCTGGCACGGCCCGGCTTCCCACAGGCCGGCGCTGTTACACAACCGCTGCCTGGCCAGGAGCGGGACACGGAGCGCTGCCGCGGCCCCTTCCCCGGCACCGCGCGAGGGGACGAGACAGCCGCGCTCCCGCCGCCGCCCCGCGGGCCCCGGCTCCGCTCGNGGGCGGGGCGGGGCCGGGCCGGGATCGGGGAGGGCGAAGGGCGCGGGGCAGGCACCGGGGCTGGGGCCGAGCGGCGCGGGAAGGAGAGCGGAGCGGACAAGCGCGGCCGGGGCCGGGGTTGCCCCTCGCGGGCGATGTGTCCATAAATGGAGAACTCGCCGGGCGCAGCCAATGGCCGCGCGCCGGCACGTCATTCCCTGAGGGAATCCCGGCGCGCGCGGCCCGCGAGCTCCGGCCCAGAGCCCGGGCGGCGGCCGCTCCTGGCGCACCCCGGGACGAGCGCCCGGGGACGAGCGCCCTCCGCACAGCGCTGACAGGCCTTAAGCCAACGGGGGCGGCCGCAGCCCCGCAAGCGTGCTGCGTGCGCTGCCCTCCTCCCGCGAACCCACGGAACTGAGGTGCTGCTAGTCCCTGGAAACACTGGAAAGTGCGATGCCTCTTGTCACCGGGTGGATGCTGAAACAAGTCCTACAGGCATCTCACAGACGCGAAACAACCCAGGTGCCTGCAGGCAGCCGGCACCTGCTGCACGTTGTTCTGCTCGTTCTGACCAGAACACAACCAGGACAACTTCCAGGGACTGCGCTTTCTGAGCGATCAAACCAGTAAACCCGCCCGAAGCTGACTACTGTAGTCCTGTTAACAAACGTTTCACCTCAGGCTTGAAGCCCTGCTGTTGGCTCTAATGGATTTCTAATGCCGCTTCTAAGCCAGAATATAAATAAAATGGAAACAACATAATGTAACCATCATAACAACAGCCAGACACCGAGTCATGTGTTGATACTGCTTCCAAACCACTTTGAAAACCACTCCCAATGGGTAAAGATCCTGGTTTTCATCAACAGATTTTACTGGGATTTAGTTTATTTCTGATTAAAAAGAAGTGTGGTTATTGGGAAAAATAGGGAGTAGTTTGTACAGAATATATGTATTCGATTTTCACTGTTTTTATGAACAAAATAGACTCATGTCCACGCTAATTTAGAGACTGGGCATAAGTGGATTCATTTCTGGCTTTTTGGAGGAGAACACTGCTCTGGCTGCTCCAAGCCAGGTGCTGGCTCTGCAGCCGGATCTGCCAGTGAGGACGGGCAGTGCTGTTCGGCACGTGGCTTTGTCCTCATGGATCTGGCTGCAGGACAAGTGTGATGGGGTGCAGACATTAAACACATGGCTGATCAAGTGTTACAAACTCAAACCACCCTGATGTGCACAATACAGAAATGGGACAAAACTTCACTATTTACCTGCCCCCTCTCATGTCCCACAGACTTTGGTGGTTTGGATGAAACACAAGCCCTTTGGGCATGTTTCATCCTTGGTTTTGTAGAAGAAACAAAACACTTCTCAGCTCAGCTGGGCTTGCACTGTATAATTACTGATCAAGTGAAGCTTGGGATTTCCATAGTGGATTGCTTGGATTGATTGATATTGCCGACATTGATACGAGAGGTAGGGAATATTTTCATTGAGAAGATAGCTGGGTGGCAAATATGACCTGCAACAGCTATTAAAGCAAAAATATATCTGATAGTGCTAATAGTGCACAGAACTTCACAGGAGATGAGTTTCACACTTTGATTATCTACAGAAGGTGAGTACAGCAGTTTTACGGAAATAGGACAAAAATAATTTGCCTAGTATTTTATTTGAACATGGAAATGTTACATAAAATTATGAGACTGATAAAAAGCAGTGAAAACAGTCCTTCAAGAGTCCAGAGAGTGTATATATATTGGGCCAACAGAAGACAGAAAATCAATACAGGTTTTGTAGGTTTTTCTATTTGCTCTGGATGTGGGTCTGTTTAATGTACAGGTTAATTTTATTAAGACGTGTATATTTGTATGTATGTATGTGTGTTTACATACATAGAAACATCTTTATAACAAGTTAGGAATAACGAGAAACAAGGATGTGGAAGAATAGTTAAAAAGTGCATCCACACTGGCCAGCTAATCGAGAAACTGGTCCTGAGTTCACTGAATGTGTGCTACCGGGTCCATCTACTCTACATGGACTACAAGATGACTTTCAACAAAATTTCTGGAGCTGAAAGAACCGATGCTGTACATCTGCATGAACCTTTGCTAAGCACTGGGTGGACCAAGCACAGTTTAATTCACAATAAAGTCTTTTCATGCTTTTAAACATTCTGCTTATTTTAATGATAAACATCTAATTCCCAAGCTGACTATATTAAGTGAATGATACTTTTTCAACATCCTTGCTCAGAAGCAGAGGAAAGCATTTCCCCTTGAATGTCAGTGGTGGTGTGCCTGAATGGTTTGCATGCCTGGGCTCCTCCAGCCAAGAATGTACAAATCATCTCTGAGAAAGGCAGAACCCACATTTTCATATTGAGGAGTTCCAGCAGAGTAAAGAGGAACCTCTGTACTTTTAAATGATGCACAAAACTTAGAAGTGGTGACATTTCTATCAAACCATTCGTATGGACAGGATACCTTTCAAAGACCTAACTTGAAAAGATTTAAGAAAAATTCCCTGTATCAAGAACTTCCATCAGTTTTTTTCAGCGCATGTATTGTCTGACAGTCTGTTTGGTTAGTAACACCTACAGCTCATGCACAGAAGTGCTAACATCAAGAATTATTTTGAGGATATTTTCCAGCTGCAAGCAGTTGCACTGCTTGATTCTCCTGATATTGATCACTAGTGCTAAGCTTTGGGGAAATATTTAAGGACAAGCTTCACTTCAGTGCCTAAGGAGGTTTATTAGCTTAGTATTTGGGACTTGCAGGGGTTGGTCCAGGCTCAGCACTCACAGAAGTGACTACGTGGTGCAGCTGGCAACTCACATGTGCCTTTCCACCTCCCCACTGCCTGAGCAACACTGTGTGCCAGCACTGAACAGGGGTCAGCCTGGTGCTAAAATGTGGAAAGACTAAACTGACTGAAAAAAGACCAAGGTCTTTATCTCTGGAAAAGCCACAGAATAAAGCTTTCCCTTGCTCTCCATTCTAAAAACATTATTGTGGCTTCAGAAAGAAATAACTCTTACGAGAAATCAGTGAGTCTGGAAAAGATTAGAAATTGTGATGAAATAAGCACTGCTCTGACTGCTTTCTAACTGGCTAAAAATGACAGCAAAGGGGAAAAAAGGCATTAGTGCTTTTATCTTACTTAAAGACCATAATTGAAATAAGTTTTGTAAGTCATATATTTGTCTTCTGTTGACCAGAATAATTTAATTAATAATTTAATTAATGCTTGAAAGCCATTAAAAGAAGGCTTAATACCCTTAACAGCACATCATTCTTTTAGTTAGAAAACCACATAATCTGGTCTTTCTTACAAAGATGAAGGACTTTTGTAATAGAAAAACAAATAATATTAGATAAAGAAAACTTAAAAAATTCGATGTCTTTTTTTTTCCTGCATCTGCCTTCCAAAGAATAAACAGACACTTCTGAATTGTAACGTTTTCTTCTAAAATACAGATGGTTACACTCTGCCTTCAGTTACACTTGGAGCATGTAGAATTCTACTTACAGGAAATAAAAAATGGATTCAGCAACTTCTTGTGAAAAATAGGGAGGGAGAAACAAAATGGCATGTATAAAACAAAGGCAGAATTTTATGACTTAAAATGTGATGAAATCACTTCAGTGATTAGGACAGGCTGGAAAATAGTATAATCATTGTAGTTTTCTCTCACTCTCTGTGCCTAATAAATTTTTTTCATTCCTCTCTGTTGCTGGCCTCAAATGAGAGCAGCATTCCTGTTCAGAAAACATGCCCTTAACGTGTTCAACGTGTCCATCTAAAGTACCACTGGAATAAAAAGTACAGCAACAAAGTCACCAGCCCTTTTACATCCACTGCTTGGATTGAGGCTTTTGGAGGAAAAATAGCATGTGGCTCTTTCACTCTGGATCTGATTAAGAGAAGCCTCAGATGTAAGAGATACTTAGAATTCATGGAGTTGAATTTTTCTCCAACTGCAAACCAAAACGTATGAATAATGCTGTTATTTGCAAGGCTGGTATAAACCTGGAAGAAGTCCACAAGGACTTGGTAACCGAGGAGTTCTGCCTCCTGTGTTCCTGTGACTGAATTCAGTTAAGCTATGTACGTTCACAACAACAAAATTACCAGGATTTTTTCTTTCCTTTGGAGGTTTTTTGAAACATTACACAAGCTTTTAAGATGAAAACTTTATGCTATGATGGGCAACCTGATCTAACATCAAAATTAGCCTTGCTCTGAGCAGGAAGTTGGACCATATTCCCTCTGAGGTCCCTTCCAGCCTAAATTGCTTTGTTCTGTAATTGTGTGATTATTTAAATGGGGCTCAATTAATGAGTGAGACAGTTGAAGACTCCAGAATAAATTAATACTATTGTTGATGTTGTACCTTGATAAAAAGATTGTGATATGAATTTGCCTTTAAGAAAATAAATCTACATGTTCAATATGAATTACACTGAAGATGTAATGATATAAAATACAACAGTTAAAGTACTAAAGTACTTACTAAAGTACTGCTTTAGTTAGAAACATCAAGAAAGTGATACAAGTAGAAAAAATAATGATCTCCGAAAACACAAGATGAAAAGAGCATCTGTATGGGTCAAACCGAAGACCATTCACCTCAGATCCTGGTGGTGTGAATGCCTTGGAAACAGCGTAAGAATAGACAAGAATTTACATGTCCCCTCCCTATCTCTTGGCCTTCACTGTTGCCAGAGGAGGGCTAGAGGGAGAAAGCAGGCTGAGAGCTGAGCATGGAGGTACATTTTAATGTTATTTTCAAGACTGCAGTAGGAGGTGCATAAATGTTATGTTTTTAAATTAAAATAACTTCAATTGATTTGCTTTAACTAACAATTTGCTTTCAAGCCCTACTCTGCAGACATACATACTCAAGAAAACACTGGGTATCCGAGCAGTCCTTCAGCAAGAAAAACCACTAGACAGGTGCACAAAAACTACACAGGGGCATGAAGTTAGTCTAGATATTTGCTAGGTCAGGGAATACAGCTGTGTACATCGGTAAACTAGAGCAAATTCAGCAGAGGCCAATGAGATGGCTGGGAGCTGGATCCCTGAGGATGCAGGGCTCGCTCAGCCTGATGAAAACAGACTTTGGGGGACCTGACAGGGCACTCCAGTATCTATGATGAAGTCATCAAGGTGGCAAATTTGGACTCTTCATAGTGGCGCATGGTGAGAAGACAACAATATAAATGTAAACAAGAGAGGTTCAGACTAGGTATAAAGAAAATGTTCTTTCCTCAGCAGCCAAACAAGCATGAGAACAGGCTCTCCACTGAAGCTGGACAGTCTCCATTCTTGGAAGTTTTCAAGAGTAGGCTGGGTAAAACCCTGAACGATTGGATTTGGCCTCATCAATCACCTCATTTGGAGAAGGAGGTTGGACAGGTGTTCTCCTGAGGTTCATTCTAAGCTGAATTATCCTACAATCTTATGACTCTCAGTTCATAGTTTTCAAAGCACCTATGGCATGTTTTCTTTCTGGCCTGATCCTTTGAAATGGGAATTACTTTAAAATAAATTGGTCAATCAGAGTGTGGATTCAGACCCCACCTTGCTTTTTACAATAGAGTGTGCATGGTATAACCCTTTTATCCTTCACACCTACCAGATCCCTAGTCCTGCAATGGTTTGCCTATACAACAGTATGGGATGTTGCATGGATTTTAACTAAAATCAGAGACAATATGCTATTTCAGGGTGAACTGGTGCAGTAAGTTCTCCTCAGATTTCACTTACACTTTGTTTACCCAAGGTGGTTGTATCAAAGTCCAAGGAATGACACAAGCAGGAAACAAAAGTGAAGGCAGACACACCCTCTATGGACTTTGTTTTTCCAGTAATACTTTCTCTTTGCTGACACGCCTCTGCTGTGCAAGCAGATGGATCTTATTTGCTGTGATATACGAAGTTTTACTGAAGCTGCATGTTAGATCCTGTTTGAAAATGTAACATGGAAATTTTATAAACAAGACTAATATTTGCCATTTATTTTAATAATGTTGTACTCTGACAGGATTTGATATACGCTGTGGAAAAACCCATGCTTTCAGTCATACTCTCGGCTCCTTTGCACAACTAGAAACTCAGAGTCACCGCTGTTCGTCAGCACCGAACTTTCTGTCTGGAGGCCGACGTTTGCTGGCGCGGGAGGCGCGGGCACGGCCCCCGCTCCGTCCCCACCGCTCGCCCCCCGTGCCGCAGGGAGCGCCGCTGTTTGCGGGGCCCTTCCCGTCCCTCCCTGCTTCCCCAGGATCGGGCACTGCCGTGAAATAGCTGGAGGAGGGGGCGATGCGAAGGGCTCCCCCCGCCCCGGGCGGCAGCGCGTTCCCATGGTGACGGCGTCCTGGCAACCGCTCCCGCTCCCGCAGCCCGGCCTGCGGCGGCCGCCCCGCTCCCAGCCGCTCCCATCCCANCCCTGCCCTGAGCCAGCACCGGTGAGTGAGCGCAGAGGCTGTCCCGGCTCCGTCCCTCCGTGTTGCATGGCCATAGAGTGGTGTCTGCACCGCGGTGTCCTGTCGGCTGTCGCACACCCCGTGTCCCTGCAACCCTCGCCGCGCCCATCGGTGACCCCCGCACC
>VZTF01009104.1:2305680-2338135 GCA_013397755.1 Cnemophilus loriae | reverse complement strand
CTTCCCGTCCCTCCCTGCTTCCCCAGGATCGGGCACTGCCGTGAAATAGCTGGAGGAGGGGGCGAGGGGAAGGGCTCCCCCCGCCCCGGGCGGCAGCGCGTTCCCATGGTGACGGCGTCCTGGCAACCGCTCCCGCTCCCGCAGCCCGGCCTGCGGCGGCCGCCCCGCTCCCAGCCGCTCCCATCCCATCCGCTCCGCTCCGCGCAGCCGGCCGGGGGGGCGGGCGGACGGAGTCCCGGCCGCGCACCGGCGGTCACGGCGCTTGGGAAGAGCCGCTCCCGCGGCGGCAGCGCGCCAGGAGCGGAGAGGNGGCAGAGCAGGGCAGGGCAGGGCACAGCGCTCGGCCTGGCGCAGGCGGGGCTCCGGCGCGATCCCCCCGCTCACGGCTGCTCGGCACGGGCCGGCACCGGGGCCGATCGCACCTATTTCTCCAGAGGGCCCTCGGGCTGGCTCGGAGCTCCCCGGGCTGGCTCGGAGCCCCGGGCGCGGTGACCGCGCTGCCGGGGAGTCCCTCCGGCACCCATCGCACAGCGCGTGTTCGCAAGTGCCACAGCCGTGCGCGGGGGCTCGGCACGGCTCCGGCTCTCCCTGGCGCTGCCGGGGTCTGACCCAGCTCTTTGCTGAGCTACAGCACAGGCACTTTTTCGCTTACTCCGAAGCGGTGCCCCAACGCACTTCAGAGTAACACTGGGAAGGATCTGGCGGCTGCCGGGGTGGTGCCGTCACACGCTCCCTTTGCAGCAACCAAAGCGGTTTCTATTTTAAGAAGAAAAGAGTGATTAAAGTGTTTGCCTAGGCAGGTATTTCAGTCTGCTTTGATTCCCGTGTGACTCGTGGCAAGTCACATAGCCCGCCCCGTGCTTCACTTTCCTACCAGCAACAGAAGGAAATTATATTTTCAGGGATAATAATGCTTCCTACCCCACAGGCATATTGTGAGAATGAATGTGGAAAACACTCCGAGGTGCGCAGACATTACAGCATTAGATATAGGTTATCATGGAAGATGGGGAACTGAACACTACAGATGTGATTATCCTTCAAAACAGGAGAAATGGAGATCCTGCAGAAAATAAACATGCAAGGCAGTCTGGCCATGTGAAATTATACTCCTCTGAATCTAAGCATCAGAACATCTTATGTTTTCTATTTGCTAGTCTAAGTCGGTATTACACTCATAGAGAAGGAATTTGTCATTAGTTCTGACACCTATCTGTTTATTGCAAATATCTCCAAACTGCAGGAAAGTTTTGTACAACTGCCAAACAAGGCCTTAAATCCTTTTTAGCTGTTGGATCAGATCAAGAAATCTGATATCTGATGATGAGATGCTTCACTGTGTACCGAGCAAAGTGCTTAAGCTAGCAATAAGAAATGAATGAGAAGTTCATCTGTGTAACTTTTGTTTCATATCCACACTTACTCCAGATATTTGTATTTAGTTGCATTTCTTATGGTAGTCTGGCAGAAAAAGTTAAGACTTCAAGCAAACCTATGCTTAGTTTGCTGCAAATGTTATTTTCTAATTGATAATAAATGGGTACCGAAGGCCGTGAGACTAAAGCACTGTTTGGCTGGTTTTTGTAAGGTATATTTCACTAAATTTCACTAAGATGCTGCTAGATGTACGGACTTTAATATTTGTTCTTTGTTTTCCTAGGTAGCATCCAGTGCTTCGCTGCCGCGGTACACATAGCTCTTCTCAAATCAGTGGGACAGTTCCTGTGTTTACAGCTAAATTGTGCTTAAAAGCTTCAATGCATCGAGATCATTAAAATGTGTTAAGGCCCAGAGGTCTCAGGCCCACTGAGAACTGGGCGCCTGGTGGTGTGACCTGGTGCAGTCTGGTGGTGTGACCAGGAGGGACCCCTCGCAGAGTGCTGGCATTCCTTAAAAATCCAACAGCTGGGAAATGACGAGTGCGAGGAACAGACTGCAGAACTGGACATTCAGTGTCTGTGCGGGACTTTGAATGCAGAAGTCACCACAATGATCCCTAGCTCTTATACTGTGCTTTTTACTTATAGCCATGTAAGAACCTAAACAAGGAGGTAGGTATGGTTATCTCTCTTACATATAGAGAAACTGAGTCATTACACATGGAAATAACTTGTCTCAAGTTAACAGGATCAGAGATTGAGCAAGGAATTCAATTCAGACCTTCTGAATTCCTGGCTGGTGTCACTGCTGCTCAGCAACCCAGCTTCTCTTAAGACTGTTTTTTTTTCTAATTTGTAGTTTCCGAAGCACCGTGCTATAAATAGAACACACACACTGTGACAATGTTTGCTCTCTGCTTTCAGGCAGTGCTTTCATACATTTCTAAAGCACAAACATGCTTTGCATTTCGAGATCTCAAAGAGTAGCCCTATTGCTTCTTCACTATCAATATTCCACTACTGTATTTCAATAACCCTATCTTTCTCAGATTGCACAGGATTTCATCAGCAATTGTAAGCTTCTCTTCATACATCAGCCTTTATTTTGCAGTGAGGATTTTAGGTTCCCAAGGAGATCAGGCTCAGGCCTGATACTTTTATACTTAAAACATTTTATACTTAAAAATGTTTATTTGTTTTATGTAGGGCAGATTAGTTGGATTTGATTGAGGCTAAAATATTTTCATTAATTTCTGTCAGTGGACAAAGCTGCTGAGCCAGGTGCTGGTCTCACAGTAAGACACTAAAATATCTTTCTGAAGCTATTTAATAGACCTACTCTGCTGCAATGTCTGTCACAGTCTGGCTGGCTGTGTCTAAAAATTAAAACCAGAATTTATACTCTTACCACTGAAGAATTTACTTACAACATAAAGTGTGGTCATTTAGATTTGAAGACAAATTAATACAAGACTCAATTTTGATAAACGATGCTGATGTCACACATTTTATTTAGGTTTCTGACTGCCAATGTTTTTACCTGAAAAACACCTTGCCCCTAATAATCTGCTGTCATGAAACACTTGTATTTGATTCTCCAGTCAATATTTTCTTAAGTTTTATGATCATCCTGTAGATCTTACTTTATTATTCATTGATTAATGATGTCAGAGACCAGTAGAAGACTGGGGACAAGAGCTTTGCTTACCTCTGCCCTGCCAAACCAGTTCTGTGGGTCAACAGCAGATTTCGGTTTCAAGGCTGTCAACCTTGTCTTTTCAAGAGTATCATTTTCACTATAAAAAGCTTTTGAGCAGTTTTTAGTCTTCCTTCTTTTGTATCAATTTTTATTTGCATTTATTGCTTTAGCAATATTTGAATGCCAAGATCACCGGTGTTAGCATAATATTACACTTTACTTAAAAGTGCACTTAAAGCAAAAGCTTTAAGTCATTTCGGTACTAGATATAAACTATTCAATAATTCAATTTGTACTTTTTTAACAGACATAAATTATTGACCAGAGAATGGCCCACCGAAGCCCAATCTTCCCAACTCTTGCCCCTTCTGAAAGGTACAGTCTGGAATATAAAAACTAAAATCTTCATATTGCAGAGTATTATGTGTCTCTGAATTCCCTATATATAGTAATGCTGGGACTTGGGACTTGGCATTAGTGCACAAAGCAAAGTGAAATACCGTAGACATTCAATTCATAGCCCAAATCACAAGTCCTTACTCAGCTTTTACTTAGCCATTTCCCAAAGAAATTAAATAGCTTAAAGTCTCACTGACTACAAGTCCAAGAACATTTTAGCCAGTGTTCTAAGAGCAGGGAATGAGTTGTGAAAACACAGAGCCAAAAGTGACCTTGGTTGGAATCCTCATACATCTCTATCAATATCATCACAGTCAAACTGAACTGCTAATTAACAGGAAACAACATGACAGTAATATACAGTAAATAACAGAGTTCCTAGAAAAAAGATCTCCTCTTCTGAAGTGGGGTTGAACTTGTATCCTCCAATTATGCTTCTGAAAATTTTGCTATTCTTTACAGAACATAGCGGCAGGAAAAGGTTGCATGCATTAGCAGCCTCATTTTATTACTTTCAGCACCCATGGGCGTCACCGCTTTCCATGGGAGCTATGCAACGCAGAGCACTCTTCAAAAATCTGCACAATTATCCACGGTACCCAAATGTAAGCTATTTTGGGGGAAAATTTAACTTCTAAGACTATGAGAAGCTTGTCATGATTTTGGTCTCACCTCAGTTTCTATGCCCACATACGCTCCTGTCCAGTTCATGGGGGAACAAGCTTCTGTATGGTATTACAGGGTAGCTAGAGAGACAGAAAAGGGATTGACACAAGCTACTCCTTTTTAATACTGATCTGTTTTCATTTAATTTACAATACTTACCTTCAACAGTTACAGCTTTGATTAGGCCTGAAAACTGTAAAGACAAATAACATTACTTTTGAAACTCAGTAAAAGGGTTTGAATTTGGATTCTTAATCAAATTATAGTTCTGATTTGTAAGTAACTACTTGTATTATGCCAATGTCCTTTCCTTAAGATCCTATGCTTTTGTAAGCTTCCTTAAAGAGTATGAAAAAAAGCCTGACCTGCCTTTGTACGAGATACACAGTAGCCAACACAGCACCCACTTATTTGTAGCAGTGGGCGCTCTCTTTTGGGGTTTCTCCCCGGCACTGCCAGTACTCAGATAGTGTCACACCGTCTCCAGTGCAAAGGCATTGCAGAGTTTTGTGTGAGAACTTAACAAGAAGTGGATATTCTTCCCCTCTAGACGGGTCCGAAACATCGCGCTGCACAGCCAGGCACTGACAGCGGTCCCGCTGGCATCCGCCAGCCTGGTGGATCAGCTGGAGGACAGAATCCTGAGCCATGAGAAAACAACGGCGGCTCTTGTGGAACACGCTTTTCGCATTAAGGAGGACATTGTTTCCACGCTGCACAGAATGCAGAACAAAGGTGGGGGTGACCGGTTGGCGAGGCAACTCCTGGAGGAACACATCCGAAACATAACGGCGATAGTGAGGCAGCTCAACCGGGACATCGAGGTACGGCAAGAATGTTGCACAGCTCTAATGCCATCGCAGCTACTTGTTGCTCCTCATTTCCTAACAAAGTTTACCGCAGGATAAGGAAAGGTCAGACAAGGTCTGAAGATCCTGTAAGCTTATAAATTGTTTTTACAACTTGAAAAAGTGTTTGCAAATTACATAATTATTTCGGTGGCTATGAAAATAGCACAGGATATTAGCATATAAACACAGGAGCCTTTGTGGTTCTAATAAGCTTGCTTTCAAAAGCTGCACTGGAAAATCTTGAAAAAATGAATTAATGCGACACTAATACCCAGCTCAACTTCAGTCCAAAGGCTGTGCTGTATAAACACTAGGAAATGCCTTAGCTCTATAATAAACTTTCTTTCCCTTCCGACTCACTGACGACACGAAGTAACCAAACCCAAGTGCTCATTTTTATGACCTAATCGTAGGCAGACACACGACTTCATGTCTGACCTCTGCTGCAGTGAGCAACAGGGGTGTGGTGGGGAAAATGAAAGGAGAAAAAAATATTTAAGTCTCCATATCACTATCAAGTTACACTTTATATATATATTATGGTGTTTGCATGCAGATTGGACGCTAATAATAAGAAATAATAAAATACCTAAAAGGTATCTGGTTTAGTACATTACAAGACAAAGCTTTTAATAAAGTAATAATAAAATGGTATTTGAGGATACCGAATTACTGAGAAATAATGAGTGACATTTTAAGTGTACATTAAATGTGACATACTGAGTTTTTATTTGCATATGAATGCTCTGTAGATGCTGCAGGAACAGATACGTGTCAGAGACAATCTCAGCTATGGAACAAATTCTACCCTGAAGAGTCTTGAAATGCGGCAGCTTTCTGGCCTAGGAGATCTTCGGGGAAGAGTTGCAAGGTAAAAGTCATCATGAAACTGTGTTTTGGGGGCTAGCTAATCTTGTTTTAATCCTGAAGTATTAATGATAATGGTTTGAATTCAACTTTGGCAAAATTCCAAGGATAATTTTGCTCTGTTTTCAAGAAAATGAATAATAATCCTTTGCATTCCAGTATTACATATTATATTTTACAATATTAATTGTTTAATTCCTTTAATTCCTAAAATTCCTGAAATTAGTGCTAAATAAATGACTTCAAAGTCCCTGGGAATTTGGATTTGGTTCAGCTTTTAAAAAGTACTGCGGTTAGACTCATGTGTCTTTGAAACACGTTAATTAGCACAATTATAAAGGCAGCACGGAACAATCTGCACTTGTGAAGAACAAAATAGTTGCACATTTTTGCATATATTTTAGAAGTAAAAATCTGCACATTCAGTTAGTGGTTAGCCATATTAAATCGCACATGGGCTACATGACAGATAAGGAACAGAAAGCTGTACAATAACAGAGGTTTTGCAGGCTGCCCGAAGCTCCAGGTTACCACTGTGCAGCCACACACACTTCAGCTGTGCCATCAATGACACATTTACAAACCCCAGCACAACAACATTTGCTTAAGTGCCTGTAAAGTTGAACACAAAAGACAGAGGATATGTATAGCTACAGGAAAAGGGCATAACCTGGCCTACAGCTGCTTGGCTAATAACTTTGGTGGAGTTATACTTGTCCTGAATTTGATCTGTTGTCTATATTGTACAGGCAATTGTGCTTTATTTTCTGCAGGTCACCTGATTTAGTGACAACCTTCAACAGCATACAGAAATAATCAGAGAGGGATTTTCATTGAACTAAGGTTTTCTCATAAATTACTCAATTGTCTGAAGATTCCACTGTAACTTTCATAGCCCATTTTGTAGAAAATACTTTAAAAAGGTTTCAAAAAGAATTAAACATTTAGTAAGTTATGTGCTGTCCTTTAGCAAACACAAATGAACTAGTTTATTTTGTCAAATCAGAAAATTGATGGAAAAACCAATAGAGAGATACACATACACATATCCATCCTGCTGAGAAATCCCCCCAAAATGTACATGCTTAGATCTTCCTGCTTCTTTATATAAACATACTTTGAGATCATACTACATCCTGAGAGGGGTTCTGTGTGGAGCGACACTGTTACTGACACCTTGGGAAGCAAAATGTGGTGCCTTTACCCTCAGTCAGGGAACTCAAGAGAAGAAACTTGTGCTGGCATGGGCGTCACTGCGGGGCCCTGTCCTGACCCGAGTGCTTGGTGCGGGAGGGTGGGGACGGGCACAGGCTGTGCCAGGGCTTCTTCCTTTATTTCCTTAAGCCACCACCCTTGTACTGTAACTGGGCTGCAATTTATCTGCAAAGTGTATGAGATTATACCCATGTGCCTTATGTCAGACTGTGTGACGAATGCAGGTTATTTGTAGTCATTACCATTAGAGAATCAGTTTATTGCCTTTTAACTGCTACCTTCTATTCTGCATTTTATGCTTCTATTCAGCATGATGTCTACCAAAAAAAAAAAAATTCCCTGAATGAGGAAAAAAATCTCCCCTTTATCAAAAAGTAATTTAAAGCAGTGGTCCATGAGAGGAAGCTATTTGCCTTTATTTACAAACATAATCAACTTTGAAATTAGTGTTTCAGTGAATAACGATTATAGCACTAGCTGGAGATTTTGGTCAAGACAGTGGTTTGTTGTGCCTTTGGCACAATACAGAGACTTTCCCTGAGATAAGCACCTTCTGATTACTCTAGCCAATGTTCCTTATGTAAAATACACTTTACTCCCCTAATGTACTTTTACCTCTAGTCCTGCTAGCTTCCAGATGAGTTCAGAGTGAAACATTAGAAACACGATCAAGTTACTGTGGGTTACCGACTTCCTGTGCATCAGCTTTCAGCCACAGCCAAGGTATTATATGAGGCTCAGGCTGCAGTAGCTCTGAGTACTGTGTTTGCTCCAGGCTGGCAGCGTGCAGAAGGACAGTGAGAATCAGTTTAGACAGTAAATCCCAAAGCCTGAGCCCTTTGTCAAGTAATAACTTTAGTGTCCATCTTAGGATTCTGGCCAAATTTCAGTTCCAGTAATTTCATGCATACGAAACATCCTATTCAAGTTCAATATTGGAGACAGGGGTGTTTATTTCCTAACACCAACTGTTCTGTAACATGTCGATATATCATCAAACAACTGTCTCATTATTTCTTCAGGGCTGGTGCTTTTGATGATGGGAACAAGAGATCCCTACATGCACATGCAGTTCTGAAGAACAGCTCCAAAACACACTCCCCACAGCCCTGCAGGAGTGAGATTCCAACATACCTCACTCACATCACAGAATCAACTAATATTGCTATCAGAAGATGACAGAATACACATTACAGCTCATGTCTCTGGATCCTTTCTCAATAAGCACAGTTTATTGATGAATTTGTAAAGCATTATCACACCTCTGAATTACTGCTAAAAATCAGCATTATTATTAACTTTAAGAAAAAAATATTACCTCTATAAAATTCAGCGACACAGTTAGCAGAAAATGAGATCGATGCCAGTAGATCCAACTCTCCAGCCTCCTGTCCCTTATGTCGTCAATTTTATATAATACAGATTTACCAATCCTTTTTCTAGTGATAACAGATCATAAAATTCATTAGTGCCTTATCGTTTATTTAGAGAATTACTTGTGGATAATGAGCATTTGTCTGGAAAGTTTAAATCCAGCAGCCTGGTTGGAATGATAACAGTAGCTCTTCATGAAAGCTTCCTGAGAGCTGAAACATCCGGAGAAACGGCAACTCCGTGTGTTCAAATTGGGCCTACTTTGCATATATAGATGATTTTTTTATATACATTATAGAACTGATTCATTTCAGGCAACCTGGACTCATTACACGTAGGCCGATTTCCCTGCTGCACAGATTATGAGTCTGATGCATCTGGGCTGCACCACACTGGCAAACTCCCCAAGCTCTGGGCTCCCTGCCCCAGGCCAGCACAATCCACCAGATCTGCTGCTCTCGCCCGGTGCCCTCACTGGGCATTTCAACTTGCTTTTCACTACCTGTTCTCCAGCTACTTGTTTTTCACTGAAACACTGGCATTTTAATTGCAACATCTCCTGTTATAATAAAACAGGAACATTAAAAGCTCTCTCTGTACCATTACAGCATATGCATATAGCAGCCTGCTGCAGAGTACTGGCACAGTTCTCACTTTATCTATGCCCCAGTGATACCGAATGGAGCAACTACTTGTCTTTCGATTTCTTTGATGCTGAACACTAATATTTTCTTCCAGGTCAAAACTAATCATCTGTTTGTGAGTGTGTACAACAGATATAGACGATAAACCAAAATAATCTGATCCGTGCATACCAGGCAGACATTAAATTCACTCAGTCAGAATCGTAATGTTTCAGTTACCATGGAACTACATGAACCCTTTGACCATGTAACTGAATTCCATGAAGAAGAGAGATGCTCTGTGATTAAACCCAAAACATGAATTTACTTTAAAAACAATTATAGGTCCTTGCTGTTTACATTTGCTTCAGCAGTTTCAAAGCTGTTGCTTTTTATATTTTCTGCCATGCCTCAGAGAAACAAAACTAACCATTTTTTGGAGCCCATAACCTTCTGGTGACTAGATGCAAGATGATTTCATTCCTCTGATTCTCTCTGATTGTAACAACATGGAGAGATTTGGCTTCTCTCATCTTTCTAAAGAACCTGCCTGATTGTGAGCCCTACAAGTTTTTCACTGCTGTGTAAACCCTAACCAGGCTTCCTGCAGATATTTCTAACGGGTCTCACAATGCTGAACGGCTACACTAGCAATTAATTTCCTCAAGTTTTATAATGCCTATGTGCTATTTCACATTACTGATTATTTTCATATTGACTAATAATACCTTAATAATAAGCAGATGCTCCATTTGTCATCTTAGCTGTGATTTTCCCTTCATGTTTAATGATAATGGCACTTCCTGTAACCGAGGTGATGAAAATGCATGTTGAAATGAAAGCCTTCAAGCTGAAATGTGACTGAAAAGATGACAAAGTGTGTCATTGGTTTAGGTAATGACTTAACATGCCTTAGCTTGTTCCATTTTACTGCCTTTTTCTCCCTCAAATTGTAACTGCTGTCTGTTCCTCATCAGTTTCCTACATCAAATTTGGTAACACTGATGATTACATATTTCCCTTAGCAAAAAAATTATATATGAGTCATACTTCACAGAGGTCTTACTCCTGAAATCACAGTACTCATATTTTTACAGCTCAGTTAATGCCCTTACTGCATTACTGTAGATGAAATCCACCTGATCAAATTATTTTTAAAATCTGGTAGAAAGCACACATGTTCTATAGCATATTTATCCTGAAAATGTTACAGCATCAAGAAGTGTTCCAATGTGAAGAAAGGAAACAATAATTATTATGTTCCAGGACTTCATTTTATAGACTTTTCTGAGACAAAATTGCCATTGCTTTCAATATCAATTTATTTATTTACCTAAATAAAGACTAAGAACCATAAAATTTGCCCCACATTGTTAACTACACATATTAGCTGTATACTTCACAAATAAAAATGCAAAGCTACAATAATGAAAAAATGGTCCTCAGTTATTTAGGCTTTTAATCATGTAGGGGAACTCATACACAAATCACTCTTATCAAATATCTTCTGTAGTATGACAAAAAGACACGGAAATCAAATTCTGCATCTTTGCATTTCTGATGTGATCTCCCTGAGTGATAACACAGCCTACCCATATCGTGTCAGTGCCAAGAACAATGGAATTTGTGTATCAGACTACTTGACCTCGGGGCCTATTTGAGAGCACTCTGCTGAACACTGTGAGATGTATTACCATTCTTACAGTCTCATAAGACATTGCTTCCCTAGACAGCCAGGAATTCCACAGAAACGGCCAGTATGAAATAGATAATCTAAAAATCCTGGACCTTATATTCTAGTTGGCTGGTGCTTTGTTTTTTATCTATTCAAACAGGTGTGATGCTGGGTTAGCCAGGCTGTCTGCGGAGCATAAAATTACCTATGAAAGACTTCAGAGTCTAAGTAAAGACCAACACACCTCCAAGCTGATCTTAGAATCTAAAATCAAAGAGGCAGAAATTCAGGTATGGTATTTAGACCAAGGCAATCCCTGTACAGGTAAGACTTCTAGTCTAATTCACGCGGACTCCATTCCTGTTAATTATTATCCTGGGAGGTCACAGATTTACAAATGGAGAGGTGTATCAGCTCCCAGTCCTTACTACATTGACCATTGGTACCCAGCTGCATTACTGCACTGCTCTGACTGAAAAAGGTCCTTTATTTCTGCCTTCAGCATGCTGTGTAGAAGGGATTAGTGTGTAAAGGCACATGCTCAACAAAACTACAACGATGCAAGCCTCTGTGTCTTTCGCTGTATGTTTTGGCCTTCCCAGGATGATTCTATATGTATTTGAACACAATTTTTGAAGGTCTGCAAAACAAAACTGGCTTTGGGTTCTGTGAATCCATTAATCTGTCTGTCAGGTTTCTCTTCCATTGGGTTTGAGAATGGAAGTGAGCACTAGATACAAGCAGAGACTTGGAGATATGAAGAATCCTTTTCCTTAATGTCACATCTCAAGGCCTTCCCATTTTCTTGGTCAACAAAAGTATTTTACATCTTCATTTTGCGGTAGGTAAATGGCTAAAATCCACTTTGCCTTTCTCAGAAGCCTCAGTGTAGTATATTAGCATGCCAGGAGCATGTTGTCATGCATCTTGCAATGAACCAGAACAGTATGCTTTGGGAAAGTGGGGTGATTGTTTCGGTGACAAATATTTTCTTCTAGTAATGTACCCCAGTTAAACCCAGGACTTCTATCACTGCAGTGATTATACACAAAGTGATGGAGCATATCCCTCAGTATTGGTGGAGTGCTTCGGCACTTGTTTATTCTGATTATATGGCAACCTGGAGATGTATGGATCATGCAAATTCAGCTTCTCAAGGGGGGAGCAGGCAGAGGTTTTCAAGGTGAAACTATTCATATTATTTAAGGGAAAAAGATTACAGTTTCCAAAATGTTGATACTTTCATATTGAGAGATAGTATATTTTCATAATAAAGTAAAATATGCAAATTCAATAATTTTTTAAATGATACCAAAAGTGAGCTCTCTGTAAGACCTCTTCTACTGTTATGAAAATGTCCCAAATGAAACTGTGATGAAACGGTCTTGAAAAATAGTAAATTCTGAATTTTGTTTCAGATTTCTCATCTGCTGAGCAGAGTAGAGCAATCAATAATGCAACAAGAAGCAAAGCTGAAGATTGCCTACAAAGAGAGCAACCAGCAGCTGCAAGCCCTGGACACAAAGTAAGTGCCTGGGAAGCCTTGCTGCTGCCGCGCACCTTGGGAGCAGGGCCTCTGTCTTCCCAGTTTGGCCTCAGTTTTCCCAGTCTGACTGGTGTAATCTTCAGGCCCATAAAAGCAGGAACCTTTATGAATATGTGTGTTTGCTCCACAGATATTACGAAAGCACAATAGTCTGTCAAGAGGGACTTGCTTTCACCAAGAATTCTGCCACTAATGTGGTTAGGCAATTGTGAAAAGTTGATTAAGTTCCTAGTTAAGTATTCAGGCAGAACTTGTGTTAAAGGACACAACCAAGAGTTTTGTAAGAGTGGCCTGGTGCCTTTCTGCAAGAACTGTATGAAGCAATGAATGCTGAAGGTGGCTGTCCAGAGCAGGGGAAAAAGTTCAACTGAAGCAAGCAGGAAGCAAGGCACAGCACTCACAGAGTGTTATTGCTTTAAACTGGCTTCAAACATGAATATAACTGAAATACCTAAATTACTAATGATAAGCTACTCTGTACTACCAGAATTACGTGGGGTCGTTCTACTCAATTCAGACGTTAACTCCCCTCCAGGCCTTTCACTCAGTAGCAGTCCTGGTATGAGCCATCCGCATCCTTATTTCTTACAGCTTAATGCTGTCCTCATGCAATCCAGGTTTCACATATTCACTGGAGGAAAGAAACAGTTTCACTGGCACAATTGGTTGGTGTAAAGTTGAGGTGGGTATAGGCAATGTAAGTGGGGCTGCAGGAACCAGCATTGTCACTAAAATAAGTGGCTACCAAATCTTTGCTCAGATTTAAGATGTATGGACATAAAGTTTATAATCTGAATGGACGACCATATTCTGTTTTCAATGTCACAATGAATTTTCATCTACTATGATTCAAATTTTGTAATGTGTTTCATATCAATTTGCTGTGCTCTTTCACCTTTATTTTCTAAACCAATGTTACCATATCCAGTTTAATAGCCTTAAAATTCAAAGGCTCACCTTAATATGGTGAGAAGAATGTATTAAATTGCTATTTTGTGTTTTTATGAACATGTTCATAAAAAAGTCACTATTGAATGACCAGTTCTTCTCTTTCGTATCTGCTGATTTCTATTGTGCTCCTAGATTAAAAAATGCTGTTGAGGAGCTCAGCAATCAGATTTTGTCTGCACGGAGCTGGTTGGAACAGGAACATGGAAGGACTGAAAAAGAGCTCGTGCAAAAAATCGACCAACTCTCACTGACTTTTAAGGAAAGCACTGTAAGTTTCATTCAAATGTCCTGTAATACTTCTCAGGAAGCATTCAAAAGCATTATTAATAACTCAGATGATGTAATTGAGATGTTATTTGAATGAGATTTTCAGACAGCCTCAGAATTTGCCTAAGTCTCTTCATCGGTATCAAGCGTAACACCCACAACCTGAGAATCTTTAAATGAATCTGGTCACTGATAAATAGATCAGTATTTTAACCTACACTAATCAGGTAATTTGAAATGATTTAATGAAAAATTATAATTCCTTACATTTTTGAATTCCAGATAAAAGATGATTAATCAATATCTATTTCATATTTTAAAAAGGCCACTGTTATTCCACGTGCAGAGTAAATCATTAAAATTCTTTTTCCTGGCTCCAGGAAATGAGTGAGAGAGGTATTGAGATGAAATTCAACCAAATGGCAGAGAAAATTGAGAGAATAGAAGAAATGCAGAAGATAACCATGGAAGCACATGAAGCAAAACAGACTGAAGAAAAGATAAATATTCGCATTGTCAAACTTCAAAACGAGATAAATGATGATATAAAAGAAATGAAAGCTGAAGTTAATGCTGGTAGGACCATAGTTATCAAGTTCTTTATTCTGAATTGTGGTGACAGTGATTGACTCATAGTAATATGCAAAATGTCTTTGCTTGTATCAAAGCAGTTTAAACACTTTTGGGGCAGATGTAATGGCTACACCTGCGGCATTAAGAAGGATTTTCACTACATGAGAAAAGCACAGCAATAAGGGGTGATATTTAACCAGCTTAGAAGTGCTCCTGCCAGAGCAGGCACAGCCATAGCTTGGCTGCCATCGGGGCATTTCTGCCATCAACACACAATTACATGCCATTTTCCTCCAGAACTTTTGCTGTGTTGCTGGTGCAGAGCAGAGTGTTATGGAAGTGCATTCTGATAGCAATGATGTGATACTCGTGCTCCTCATGATGAACTAATGTAATTCTCACCTGCAATTAGGGTTTGCAGCTATCTATGAGAGCATTGGGTCTCTACGGCAAGTTCTAGAAGCGAAAATGAAGCTGGACAGAGATGAACTACAGAAGCAGATCCACCAAATGAAGCAGGAGGTTCCAAGATGGGGAGACGCTGGACCATGAGTGCAAGATTTTGTCTGAGAGATGAGTGTTTACCTGGCTAACTAGGCACTCTAGTGTTGTTCCAGTCTGTAATGCCAATTACCTGCATGTACCAAATGACACGCTGCTGCTGCTGCTGCTGCTGCTGCTGCTGCTGCTGCTGCTGCTGCTGCTGCTGCTGCACAGGTGTTTGCTCACAGCAGTAAATGCAAGCTGTTCATGGATAACTGGCAATGAGCCTTTGGAGCTGAGGTGCTGCTTTGCCACTGCACTACTCCGGTTGCTGTCAGGAAATTTAGCACTGTGTAAAACTGGAGAAATACATTGGTGAAGCTGGCACCTAGTTTGCTAAAGGCATTCCACTTTTGCAGGCTTGATCAGGCAGCTATATGCTTTTATATGCACCTACACCCCTCCACCTTTAAAAAAAAAATAGGCAAGTTGCTATCATTTCCTTCATACAAATTTGGCAAGGTTCTCCACCTTGATACAAATTACTTAGTTGAAATCAATGGACATTTTTACAGTGACTTTCTCTACTATTGACTTCCTTGGAAGACAGAATTGGCACTAAACAGACCAATCTTCAAAATCTAGATACTGTGAGAAAATCTTCATTTAGGTTTGCAAATATCCTCTCTGTGTGAAAACTAAGTAGTGTTACATAATGTAGTTGTAGACTAGGATGATTCATAAACAACATAAGAAACTTAACTTACATGATCTTAAGTATTATAACTTTTTAAAATTAATAACCAAGGGGAGTTGACACAAGGTAAGAGATGTATATAGAGTATTTTTTACTGGGCATGTGTTCCTGTGACTTGCTTCATTATACTGATAAAAACTTAGAAAGGATTGAAAACTAAAGAGAAGGTGTTAATCTAACCTAGTCTGGAGATTGTAATGGAAAATAGAATGCAGTTTATGATCTCCTTAGAAATTTTCATTGAAGTAAAAAAATTGATTCATCATATTTAAGTAGATTTTAATAATTGCTAATGGCATTCACATTCTTTCCAGATAATAATTTCCATTCCCACGAGAGATTACATAATGAAAATCAGCACCCATGTGGCATATTATTTAGACAGGAAAAAAATAGATGTATTTTTACTTCTTCATTCATAGTATGATATATTGCTCCTCATGTTTGTAAGCCATGCAGGATTAAACCCTCATGAAGAATAAAAGATTTTATCCAGCATCCTATTAATTTATACTATTAACAGTAATTCATACATAAAAATAATATTAATTCACAGAATTTACATTACTGTTAACCTAAATAAATTAATACGATGTCTCTACACTGCCCTTAATGGACCTTTCATTCAGCTAGTATTGGAAAAATATCTTTTTAATTGGAAAATCAGTGGCAAATATCAGTTCCATGAAAAACAGTTTGGCCCACAGAGTCGCCATATATAAAACAAACAAAGAATTAAAAAAACTGCTTCAAAAACTTACAGTGATTAACTTCAGTAAGTCAGTGTAGTGTGCAAAAATCAAGTAAATGCATACATTTTTACAGGATTAACACCTAAGTTTATATTCATTTCTTATATAGTTGAAAGTCATTGAAGTCTCAAAGACACATTAAACATTTGCAGCTCTGGCTTCCAATGCTCTCTGATACAAACCAGGAATACCAGAGGCAGTTTTGTTATCATCAATGTCCTGTGAAATATACCTACAATGGCAGCTAAGGGGAAAGCCCAGTTCCCTAAAGAGAGACAATTAAATGCTTGTAGCTATTTCTCAAGAATTGTCCTCAAAATTCAATCTTACTTCATGTATGTATTCTTATCTATTCTTAAATGTTTAGCCATGTGCACTAGAAAAGCTATCACTGGTGTTTTATTAAAAAACAAAGAAAAAAAAGCGAAGAAAATAACAAAGAAAGAAACAAAAAGAGACAGACCAAAACCAGAATAATTTTTTAATTCTGTAGTTGGAAGTCAGTACCTGAGAGAATCTGGTATGATATGAAGAGCATACAAGGAATCAGAAACAATTTATATAAGACTTTAATAAATTGTTTCTCTTGTAAAAATCTTGTGTGATTGATCCAGATATAAAACAACACATGAAATCCTATCCAATTTTACTTTTTCTGTCTTAAAAATGTTTTTTTCCTAAATCTCAGCTAAAGCAAATAAGTAAAAGCCCAAGTAAAATAATATTCAACCTACTGCCAAGCAGTGTCTTCAAACTCTGAAGTGCTGAGTGGAGGGAGGCCCAGGTCAACCATATCTTGTCTGCATAGTCTTCCAGGGAGTGCTCATATGTGGTAAGTGAGTCCTTCAGGGGAGGATTTAGAGTCCCTTCTGAGGACTGGAGTATCCTCTGATCGTCTTAGTGTGTTAGGGCAAAATCCTCTCCTCAGCCACAGCATCCCCTCGGGGGAACAGCTGTGAAGCCACGAGGGCAGTGCTGCAGACACTGGGCTACGGAAGCTGGATTTTGCCAAATGGAAACTGATTCTGAAAACTGACCCGCAGAGATCCTGTGCAGCCAAATAGAAGGAAACAGCAGTGCTTGAAAGCAGAGCTGCCCCTTTTTTTTCCTTCCGTGCTGGTGTCCAGTGGGATTCTGTGTTCCAGTCCTTCAGGGACACCAAGGGCTTTTGATGGTGGAAATGATGTGCTTTCTTTGTTTGGCACAAGTACTCATGCTATGAGTCTCGGTTTTGTGCACCAAGTGCAAGTCTGCCAAACCCACAAAAGGAAAAAGGTAGTGAGGTGGTGTTTGTGTGGATGGCACTCACGCAAAAAGAATGAGACTTGGGAAAGTATAATACTAGATGTGCACAAAATACTATTTAAATCACAAAGTTCACTGACACAACCATAAACTCACTGAAGGAAGGACTGGGAGGAGCCTTAGGAAGTCATCTGCTCCACCTCTCCACTTTGAAATAGATCCAACTCTACCTAAAATATTTGCCATAGACACTTCTGTATCTTGCTTGTAACAATCTTTCAGGAATAAATCATTGACTAATGCAGTCTATTCCACTGCTTAAAGAAGATTGTCTTGCCACCCAAACACCTAAACTAAACAGACTCTTGATAGGATAACACAAAATGGCCTTGAATTTCAAGCACAGAGGACACAAAACATAATTTATGGCATTATTTCCTGCCTTTTCATTAGCTTTTTAAGGCAATCTGTGTATAACAGAAGATTTAAATGAAGTTTCATGGGGATATTTGCCCAATATTTTAAATTTTTTTTCTTCTTCCTAAATCTATATAAAACCCATCAAACCAGCAACATCCTACCCAAAGAAATCACCACCACAAAACTCCCAAAACAGGCAAAAGCAGACCACTTGCTCTCACAAAGTTTTAAAATCTTTCTTTTGTCAGCTATTTCATGTGCATAAGGCTTATATCACTTGCAGTGTGCAGACCATAGTATTCAGTCAGCTACACAGCACATACTGAGTATCAAAAGTTAAACTCCTTGGAAAATGTTTAACCGGGGTACATGGCTTTTACATTAGCATGTGATAACACAGTAGAACCATAGTACTGTGCAGTGAGGGACTCGGCTGGAATCAGAATTACGTCAGTAATTACAGAGCAATTGTGCTGTTTATACTCATTAAGCAAACCAAAGGAATGGTGCAAGTAAGAAGTTGAAAGGATGACCCTGACTTCGACATGCAGTTGTTTATGTAGTACAGTTTTGTGTTGTGGATACCTTTATATTGTGGATATCTTTGTCGTTACAATCTGATATAGTTCAATAGACAGTTGCCATGTTAGAGAAAAACAGTATGAATGATAATGAAGAGCAGTGTATTCCTGTAACATCAGTTTAAACTGAAATGCAAAATTTTCTTCTTTTCGCAATTTCTGTTTTGTGTTCCACCTTCACGAGCATCTGTCTGGCCATCTGGGGCAGAGTGTTCTCTGTATCTGAGAATTAAAATGCTCATTAGACATGTTTTCCAATAATGGAAACGTCTAACAAGAGACGGATGACAAACTGATGAAGCCCTCCTATGTGCAGGGGAGGAATTCCTCCTGTGACGCTCCCCGCCGTGTAAGAAATTCGGAGGCAAATTTGAAAGAAACCAAGGAAACTGGGCGCACGGCCTCTACTCAATTTGCCACAGGGTGTCACTGTTACTCTTGGTAAGTGAAGGACGAGTCTCAATGTACCTGTGTGATCCACAGATGCTGCAATACTACTGGAATGGGGCTGGGAGTATTTAACAATACCATGTACTTTGACAAAAGAAAAAAAAAAGAATATTCTAACGGCGTCGCTCTGTAAAATCACAATAAAGGCAGATGATTAATGAAGTGAAATATTCTGAGAGTGACTGTGATGCCCCTTTCGACAATGTGTGAAGAATGCTGAGTGGGGACCAAAGTTCTCTGCTGCCTGTTCTGCCAGCAGAACTCTGGTCAACACAAACCATTAAAAAACTCCAAACAAACTCCCAAACCCAGAAAAAAAATCGGGGACAGTTCTAAAGCACAAGATCTTAAATCATGTACAGCTCAAAGTGCAACGTGCCTTTCACACTGATGGTCCCAGGAGCTGCTGCAGATGTGCAGAGGAGGCTCCTCCAGCACTGCCTCCTGCCCCGAGACTGGCTTGGGCTGAGAGACCACAGGATAACCTCAACACTTACTACCAGGTGAAGCTCTGGGCCCAGCACAAAAAGCTGCTCTCAATCCATGCAAGGATTATCTCAATAAATAATAGAGTGGAATAGACTCAAACATTGCAACCTATGTGAGAGAGCCATGACTTTTTTGGCACAGATCAGTGAAAAAATGCTTTGAGCTCAGTGATTTACAGAGAACCAGGATCAAGTTTAAGAAGAAAACTGAGTAGTAACTGTCATAATACAAAAAACCTGAAATGTATGAGAGGGTGAGTAGGAATTGCTGGTGAGAGAGGAGAAAGGAGATTTGCTTCTAGTAGGAAGGAAATAAATAAAACACATCAGGCACTGCTGCACATACTCCAAACAGTTACTCTCATTAAACCCGACTTCAGCTTCTGCTAAGGCTCATTTTCTAACGCCACTGCAGTAAACAGGCTCCCATTCTACGTGCTTGAAGTTGAAGCAGACTGTAAATGAAGACATTATTTCAGTGCCTGTGCTGCCTCACTGTTGTGCTGCCATTTCCTGATGGCATCAGGGCAGCGAGGCAGGCACCACCCTGCCAGGTGGCCTCTGTGATCTTGCCACTAAGAATAACTTCAAGGTTCAATAATTGCATATTACAGTATATATACAGTGTTATAGATAACACTGAATTTCCATGTTGTCCATGCTCTTTCACTCGTCACTAGCATTGAGAATTGTAATTTCTGTACATTCCAAGTATCTTGTCTTATATAAATCATGAAATTCAAGAAAGGTGTAATGACTCAAAGCAGAGCTTTTAAAATGCAAATAACTGGAAACAACAAAAGTTAAAACATACTTTATGCTACTGCCATGCTTCGAAAAATAAATGCCAGCCTGTTTACTACTATAAATAACAAACCTTGTTCACTTTACAAAGATCTTACAGGGATTGATCACTTTGTATCTTACACAAGCTTGAATATGTGAAGTGCTGTGACCCAATTCCACATATGCTTTCCTTTGTGAGATTAATCTTCCTAAAATGAAAGTGGCAGCTCATAGTGTAAACTGCTTGCTTAACTCGTTGCATGTATAATGTCTTATGTTGCAAAACAAAAGGGACTGCTGGCCTCTAGTATGGTCTCCTGGTATCTTAGAATCATAGAATCATTTAGTTTGGAAAAGATCTTTCATTAATAGCAAAATCTTAACCATTACTTAACATTTCGGGTTTCTGGCTATTGTGGACTAACAAGACAAAAAAATGAATAGTATAATATTATCAGTGTTTATTTTGGTAATATATCTCCGTTTTCCAGAGTGAGAGGAGATAAGGAAAATCCAATACTGACATCATGAGACAGAGCACAGTGGTGGGATACTGAATCTCCTGATAGATTTTGGGCTAGTTTGGGCCCATTATCTATTGCTCTGTACCCTTTATTTCAGCAAACTACCTAGTGGTAAATTAATTATTTACATTCATCAGGCTGCCCAGACTGTAGTAACTTCCGCACCATGTTAAATTAAAAAAAAATAATGAGCAAAAAGTGACAGAGGAATTGAGTATTATTCTGTCCCTGAGGCTCCACTGCCACCTGATGTCACTATTCTTGTCAGACAAAGGCAGGCAGGCAAGCTGCATGTCTGCAAGAACTGACAGCTCTGGAAAGGATTCCAGCAGGTAGGAAGCCCCAGGGAAAGTCATACAAATTATTTCACTAAGTCAAGAGATTATGCCTTATGGACAGCACTTGTTAAGACAAATCCCTTAACCAGGGCAAACACAGAGACTCAGTTAAGGGTGAGTCTCCTTGAGGTCTTCCGGGGATAGGCTGGCACTGCCTGACACAAATGGGCAGGAACTCCACATGGCAAACACCACATCAGGGCAAAAAGTCCTCCTCCCCTTGCATTACTACAGCTTGGTTCCCAGTAAAGCACACTAAAGTAGGAGAAACTCCATAAATAAGACACCTGTCTGACACACAAGATGGAAGCCCAGGCAGAGACCAAAAAACCTCATACATTTAATGTTGGCTGTGAAGCTCCTCCTGCCTGTCATTGTCTCCAGAGAGTCCTCCCCGAGCTACAGGAGAACAATTGAGGATTCGAGGCAAGATTTAAGTGACAGGGAGAGGAATGGAGTCATCTGCACACTGAGATAATCATCTGTGTTTGCATCTGAAAGCACAAGGGAATATTATGGCATTAGGAACAGAACAGCAAGATTTTCACTGAGAAGATATTTTAATTGTCATTCAGAAATGGAAGGATAAATAAGGAAAGTGCCCAGCAATGCTCATTTGAGAGCCTTTTGCTTCACGAGCAGGCAGCAGCACAAGGGAGGCCTGAAGGAACATTGGCAGAGGGTCTGGCTCTCTGGCCATGTGGTATGACTGTGACTGACTGCAAATGATTAACAACCTCAACTCCTATATATACTCTGGCTCACAGAAGCCTATAGTGGTTAACACTGAAATGTCTACACGTTTATGTGTGGCATCTAAAACACATCTTATATTTTGCATCTAAACAAATTTGCTACTTCGCATATGATGAACCTGGTTTTCACATCACTACAAAACGTATTTTAAATACTTGGGTCACCTGGGCTGTCAGATACCTTTCTGTAACTCTGGTTTTAATTATACTATTGACCAACACCCCATAGTCTGAGAACAGGTTTTATTCCCACTAAGGTTTCTTGTAACAATCAGCGAAATCCCTACCACTGCACAAGGTAAAAAAAAAAAAAAGTACGAGAGACATTAATGGCCCAGTTTGGTACTGATAAAAAAATACTGCAAAATAGTGTTCCAGACAAGTGATGGTCTTTCTTTCTAATTTTTTGTCCTTTACTCAAGGCAATTTAATTTGTATATTAATGGAGTCTGGTTAGCCACTATCTTTAATTCACCCACTGTGGAATCTGATGGTTTCAAATTCCCAGAAGCTGAAGAACTCTGTAAACACGTTGTTGCTGCACTCTAGTTACGTGTAAGCACACCAATACAATTTTACTGTATGATAAAACAATTATCAGTTTTACAATATCCCTGTTAGATAGGTATTAAAACAATTCAGGTTAGAGGAATGGCACACCATTAATTTTAGTCATCTCTCAAGACTACTCAGCAGAGCTATGACACAGCAAGTGTAACAGTCACTACCAGTTCCCACTTACCAGCGTTAACCATCCGCAAACACAAAACTTTCAATTAAACCATGGCAGAAAGTAAATGCTATTTATACAAAGCTTGCAGCTTGACTGTTTTATAAATGAGTATGTGGGAAGCAATGTGAAATATCAACTGATAGTTAATATTTAAATCATTGCTCATTTACTCTTAAGGCAAGTGTCATTGCTATTTGCAGGGAGTTTCAAAGTTCAGAATTCTGTGATTCACTTGAAGAACTTTTATAAATAACACCCTATTATAAGGGAAAAAAAAATAAAACCAACTTGTGATTTATAAAACTTTCTCCCAGGAGAAAAGAATATTTTTTAAAGACTCTGATCATTTTTTACTTATAGAAAGAACAGGTTCTTTGGTCTGCCCTACAGAAAGCATTCAGGAAGGGAAATGCTTGTGTCCCAGATGCTTAACCTTACAGAAGTCATCCACAAAAGTCAGGAAATTGATTGTACATAGGATAATCTGCAGTTAGAAATAACGCTGCCTTTGCAATGTCATCATTCACTCAGAGGGTGGTTGGGCACTGGAAGAGGCTCCCCAGGGAAGTGGTCACAGCACCAAGCCTGCCAGAGTTCCAGAAGCATTTGGACAACTCTCTCAGACACATGGGGACTCTTGGGGTAGTTCTGTGCAGGGCCAGGAGCTGGACTTGATGATCCTCGTGGATCCCTCCAGCTCAGGATATTCCATGATTCCATGATCATTTAACTAGTGATAGTTTATGCCATACATGCAAACGTGCCTTGTAATTAAGACTCAATTCCACCAGTAATAAAAGCATCAATTTAAACAATCATACTCATTTTTCCTAGTGAATTTTTAATTAATTTCTATAAGGCTCTCCAGACAGACAGGGCACGGATGCCTTTAGCACAAATAGAGAGAGGGGAGCACATTTAAGTCCTGCATGTATTCCCAGTATTTCTTCACCACTCTGCCTTGGATGGCTCTCCACCCACGTACTGCTCTTCTCAGAGCCTCCTCCAAGTTCTCCACATGTACCTACCAGGCACCTTAATGAAACTGGGGAGCTCGCAGGTTTGTACCACAGCTTGGAATGAATCTGGGTTCCTTTTGTGAGTTCCTGATCATTAAAGCAATGAAGAGGAGACTGAGAAGCAGAGCGCTGCTAAATTTCACCAAACTTCATTTCAATCCTATTTTGTTTCAATTTAATGGAATTTTCCTAAAGGAAGACTCTCTAGAATCATGTGGGTCTAGCAAGATGTTCAAAGAGAAAAATTCAAATCTTACCTGGCCGTCATCTTCTTCCAACTTGCTTTCTGTCTCAGCCCCATCTTTGACAAGGAGATTCTAATTTTCTTCATGGTCTATGCAGTCCCTGGGGAAGAAATAGGATGCATTGAAAATATCTCAATAGTCGTCACTAGTTTATGAATTACAGGAGTACATTTCCTAAATTATTAATCTGAATATGTGCTAACACCAACAATAAGATGCTTTATGAATTCTCAGATGTGATTAAAACAAAAAAGAGAAAACAACTCCTAAACCAGTAGTTCTGCAATTACTTACTTTCCTAACAAAGCAAACATCACAAAGATTTAATCCAAAATTCAGTTAATCCTTTCACTAAAGGTAAACCAGATTAGCTAAGCAGATACCAGTTCAACTCAAAAAGGTAAAAGAAATTAAATATATAAAGAGAGCCAAGGCTGTAATAAAGCCAATGCTCTCAAGAGAGCACCTCTGTCTCTTCTGTTCCTGTCCTTAATCCTAAAACCCAGCCAGTCTCCCTCAGGTGGGAAACCTGTCAGCATCCCGCCCTTTATCACCTGGGCACTTCCACATTCACGGAACAACTCTATTTTCTCCTCCTCCTAAAGGAATTCTGTCACTTCCTCTTCAAAACTAGGAAAATGCTACAATGAAACTGGAATTTGGGGCTGAATCTGGCAATACCATGCACCGACCACACAAACCGTACAGCAGGATAAAAAGTGGGGAGCAAATCAAGAGCAGCTCAGGACCTGTCTGAGGCACAGGAGGGTTTCCTGGGCTGACAGCTGCAGAGGCCAGCAGTGAGCAGGGGCGGGTCCCTGCCAGGCTGCCGTGCAGCGAACACCAGGATCACGCTGCAGGGCAGGGGCCAGGCCTCTGTCAGCAGAGAGCCCCGAGCAGCCTGCACCACCCGTGCCCGGCTTCCACACAGCCTGCTCAGCTGAGCTCACCGCGAGGGAAAGCTGCGGGAACTGGCCGTGTAACACACCGAACTGGCCATTTCTGGACTTGGACATTCACTGCTTTCAAAATCAACAGTTTCAATGAGTTCGTTACACAATATTTGAACTTTAAAAATTAAAATTAACACCAATGGTAGGTTAAAATTCTCAAATGCAGTTTGGCAATTTCTTATTTATTTTATTGCCAAGAATAAAATGCAGCTACCTGCTTTGAAAACCCACTTTTAGGCATTCAAATGTATTGAGTCCCCGTAAGACTGAAGCTCCCAGGTGATCAGAATCTCTTTAAACAGTATGACATAGACTATAAATCACTGCAGTGCTTTAAAAAAAATGTACTAACATTTTCTTACGATCATCATCATGAAAACATTGACATTTTTGCATTACAAAAATAAGTACCACAGGCAATCCATCAACAGACAGATAAATTAAATTATTACTCAAAATATTCAAGCCATCCCAGCTACTTACAGGCTATCCTTGCAGCCTGGCATTAGCAATGTCATTGTTGCCTCTGACCTGCCACATTGCATTATCTTCACAATTAAGCGGGAATCCAGAAGAACAATTTTGACCATGATAAAAAGATAGCCTTGAATTACAGCCATTAAAGAGACCCATGGCATTTTTATTTAGGCATCCCCAAAGATTTAACAGGAGTAATAGCTTCAGTTAAAAATTAAGGTTTACTTATGTAAATTAGTGAAAGCGGGAACACCATTTTAGGTAAGTAGATGTTCTACGTAGACAGCAAAACCAGACAAGTCTCTGAAAGCTTGGTTTCTTTAAAAGACATCTGGGTGTCCAAAATCTCTGGTTAAAAATGAACTTGAAATGCGAAAATAGAAAGCTGCTGCAAGCTTCTTTCTTTATTTGCTTGGCTCAGGTAACCGTGATAATTTTTCTCATGCTCTCATAGCATAGCAAATGGATCAAACTCTAGACCAGTGGAGTTACAAAATTAAGGATTTCACTTCTTATATCTGCAGTAGCAAGACATGCAGAAAAATATATTCCTAGAGCTGTGCGAAGCAAAATTCTCTCTGAATATAAGACATTCCAAATATGTTGGTCTAATTGGTAGGCAAATTTTAAGTCAGATTTTAACTTTATTTTTGTCATATTTTTTAACTTCTAATTAGTCATTAAAATAATCAGTGGTCTAAAATTTCTCCTGCAAAATGAATGCTTAAGCAAATACCTGAAAGCTTATCCAAGCTTGAAAAATCCTCCTACCTAATTAAAAGCATTGAAAAAACCAGACAGTTGCTTCCTCCCTCGATGTCCCCATTCTCCCTTTTTTCTTCCTCTCTGTCATAATAAAAAGACATTTTAGAAAAAAATTGTCCATAATAAATGTATGAACTATCTGTGATCTTTTAAATCTAGTTCAAGAAAAATATACTGAAAGCAATTTGCGTTCACTCATGACTAACAAAAACCCTTTTGATGTTATTGGAAAAAGAGAAAAGTTTTATTTTGAGAGCTAACTATCAACAAAATCAAAGGCAGGTCTATTACTGGAAAAGTCTTCCCTCTGTGCATGTGTCTATTGCGGTTGCTCCCCCCAGCTGGCTCACGAAAAGGTTCCTCAGACATCTGTGCTGGGCTGTTCCTCAGTCGTTTACTCTGTCAGGTTCTCCAGTGCTGAGGAGATGAATCACAGGTGAGCGAGGGCTGTATTTCCTACATGCTACTTAAATACGTGATTACAGGACATTCGTTCACCCGAGGGCACCAGCCCCCATGTCTGGCTGATCATCAAGGGCCTGTGCTAGGGGAGTGCTGGGCACTGGGGGCCAAGATGTGCTTTGCCACTTCCCTGACAACACTCTGCTCCCTGAGCTGTGCTCCCGACCCTTGGTACACAGAAATTAAATCACCGGCTTTGCAGCCGATGTAACGCGGAGACCGGCTGGGCTTTGAAACCGCGAATGAGCAGGGAGAAGTCCCACTGACTATGTCACAAACAATAACATCAGGAGCCCAGCTGGAAGAGGGATCCACTACTCCCACACACTTGGCCATTTCAGCAAGCCTAGGAGCCAGCAGGCACTTTCTGCTGCTCACATTTGCCATGTTTGGGAAATCCGAGCACGGCTGCTCCATGCTGTGCCGCCCATGCGGAAAAACACAGCCTCCGCTGCTGAACATGGCAAACCCACGACCCATCTTCAGCCCTCCAGAAACACACCAATGAAGTCTGTACTTCTCTAATAGATAAAATAGATCACATCTAGTGTTTTGAATTGTTTGTCGTGAACTTTCCGTCAAACCCTATCTTTAAAGTAGTTCCAGTTCCTCCTCCAGAGGTCCACAGCTCTTCATCAGTGAAACAATCTAGCTGCTGCTTTGAGAGTTCCTTTGAGTCCAGTAAGGAATCTCATTTTGAAAATCTGCCTGTCTCTAAAGGATCCACAACCTCCAAATATGCTGTGTTCTGACAACAAAAGTTATTCGTTTTTGTTTCCATTGTCTGAATGCTCCCATTTGCAACAGTTTCCATGAAGGACTGCCACCAGCTGGCTAGAGACAAACAGCATTTTTCACTGGCCCGTGACTGGCTGCCATTCTCTGGTGCTGAGAGCAATGAATTCCTCTCCAGATTCCTCTCCAAATTCCTCTCTGGATTCCTCTCTGAATTCCTCCCCGGTCTCCAGTGACTCACCGGGCATTTGCTTTTTGCAGCCCTGCTGCTGCTCTCAGTGTGCTGTGCCAGTAGAGAGGGGCAATTACAGAGAAAGCACAAGATGTCTTTTAAAGTAGAAGATGATACATGATGTTTGTTGTTGCACATGCTTGAAAAACATCAACTTCACCTTCACCAGTGATTGGTTAAAATAAATCATACAAGGACTGGACTGATGTCCTTAGCAGCAATACTGAGACTTTGCAGGAGAAGTTAGGAAGGAATATTAGGGAGTGCTGGTTTTATGCAAGGTAAGAAATACAGTTGTAAATTTGTAATCTATGCATTCCAAAACAAAAAATAAAAAATTCATTCTCCCCAAAGCCATATTAAAAATGTATGTGTTTGATGAACTGAAACTTAACCATTAGGATTCTAAAGGCCAAAATTCAGTATTCTCTAGCAATGAGGGCACCCTGACTACGTTTATTTTTAGAAATCTTGGACGCAGAAATTTGGCTTTGCAAGACTGAACATGTCCCATGTTCCCTGCCTCAAGTATAAGTCCAATGTTTCAATGAATTTACTCTCAGTTTTGCTACAACATTCTGTCATTGAAAGGGTTTGAGCTTAGCTTCATGGTCAAAGGCCTTACTGGAATGGTCTTTACAGACCAAGTGACCACTTTTGTGGAATTCATGTTAGTTATTTAAATTGCAGCAGATGGTAACTTCTTCAGGAAAGAAAAGTTTCTAGTGTGTTGCTTCAGGACAAGATAAATAAGGTTGATCTTCAGATGCTTATAGATAAGGATCTGTTAAAGCTGTAGGCCTAAAATGCAGATTTCCTGTCAACTTTAA
Source organism: Cnemophilus loriae (assembly GCA_013397755.1). Taxonomy (NCBI): domain Eukaryota; kingdom Metazoa; phylum Chordata; class Aves; order Passeriformes; family Corvidae; genus Cnemophilus; species Cnemophilus loriae. The sequence goes on along the minus strand of VZTF01009104.1, from coordinate 2,310,020 downwards.
TTAGCTTCTCTGAACCCTAAATCATGTAGCTGTTTCAAATTAACCAGGGTGAAGAAAAGCAATTTTGTCAACTTTCTGTTGTTCACACTCATCCAAAAAGATGGCAAAGCAACTCTGTAATGTGAATTGTATGTCAGTGAGAAACGAATGCCAAGCCCTGGAATCACAAAATGCATCAGAAGGACGTGACAAGGCTGAAATGAGAGGAACAATAACTCCCTATATAGAAATCAAAGTGCAAACGTGCTGAGCACATTGTCAGTGAAAACGTGTGATATTTCTTTGGACAGAGAAAAGCACCTGTAGGGTAGATATGCTGAGAAGTCTCTGCAGTTATAGCATTTGAGATGCTTCATTCACAGGAACACAGTGGTGCTGCCACTGTTGTTTAATATGCTCACACTTTAATGTGAGTGTATGCTAACAGTAATAAAAGGCAAGTATGAATTTTGAAAGGTGTTTGCATTACAGAAATGACCACAGGTCTTACTCATTAGTTATGCAGTCATTAGGCAAATTTGACAAATCCTTATTCCTCACATCTGAGCACTGTTCAGAAACACTCTCTCTGTAATTACTTTTTACGAAGTGGCAAGGCAGCAGCTTTGTCATTTTTAAACAACAGAATAGTCTGTGCTCTTCTTTATCCTTTCCAACAGAAAACCATTTGGGGAATGGATCATTTTCTAGAAATCACATACTGGTGTAGGAACTAAGAATTTGGGGAAGACACTGCCTTTGTGAACCTCTGTTCAAATTACGGTGTAGAGAATATGAAGTTTAATCACAAAATTAACCATATTTCAGATCACCCATTCATTCTTCAATAGAAAACTCAACATCAAAACTAATTGCTACGTCCTGCAAGGAAGAAACCAATAATGTTCCAGGACATTTTACAGAAAAAAAATCAAGCTCGTCACATGTACGTTCTCAATGCTTGAGACTACTCACTGGGCAGAGTAAACAACAGAGAATAACTAATAACACGAGATGCAGTTACTAGGACTATCTAAAAAAAAAAACAAAGAAAAGAAGCTTACAAATAAAGAGGTAATTTAATTTGAATAAAATTCAAAATAATGTGGGCACCTAACGTGCTGTAAGCTACCATTTAAAATCCTAGCCTATTCTACCTTCTTCTCTAAAAAGAAGGAAAAAGAAGGAAAAGCAGATTATTTTCTGATATGGGAGCCTCAGGTCATTGCAGTTGCACAATAATTAGATCAAAGTCAGAAAGTGCTGCAGTCACTGTAGATGGATACAGTACAAGATGGTCACTTCTTCACTATCAGCCTCTTCTCAGGGCTATTTTATCATCTTCTGTCACATTAGGAAGATGCATGATTTTGTTCATCTGCAAATCTGTTCAAAGAGAAGAAAATATTCCTCGCAGTTCTGGGATATTATAAACCCCGGGCAACTGCAACATCTTGTAATGACTGCACAAGTCATTCTGAACATTCTCAGTCCCTGGCTCCCTTCACTGACCAACGCATGAGATTAGCCTCGTAAACTGAACTAGGAGGACGGTCTTTTGGTATAAACAAACATCTTACAGTCGTGATGAGGGGCTCTTCTGTAGACACACTAATTCAGAATCCTGTAGCTATTTCTCTAGTAGCTGTGCCTCTCTCAGACTCAAAATAGGCCTGAAATAGTACTTGAGTGAAGCCTTTTGTACAAGGACGTATTTACTTTTCGCGTATCAGATAAAGAAGCAATAGACAGCACACCAGTATTAGATGCACACTATTACCACACACATTTTCTTATGCCTGACCTTGATATATGTGACGTGTGATCTGTGCATAATGTTGTGTCCTTGAGCAATTGGTTATTCACAAACAGACACACAGTTGGCTGTCTCTAATTACGTCCCATGTATATTAGAAAAAAACAGACATTAAGGGCTTGTTTATATTCTGGCAAACACGCAACTGTGGAAGGTGTGCTGGGAGACCCACAATGGCTTCTACAGCCTGTAACTGTAAAGTGAACTCACATTCATCATTGTGTCTAAGAAGTTATCGCCTAGAGAGGGGTAACAGCTGCCTCCAAATCACCTGGCTGGAGAGCAGAGAGAGAAGAATCAAAGCTCAGAGAAGAGTGGGTATTGTCTCCGGTGGGCCCTGCAGGCAAAGAAAGAGCCTCTGCTGGCCACCGGCTGTAAGGCTTCTTTTAAGTTGTAAACAGTACATTCTACAAAGATAAGCAGTGCCATAAAAAAAGGCTTTTAGAGTATACTGTCAGTATACTGTTTGTTAACCTTTCTTTGCTAGTATCTACACAATATCTATAAATATTTGTGAAATCAACTTTTATTAGCCAGGATGGCTACAGAAAGCAGATAAGACCTTTTCCTGCCATTTGTATGCATTCATAGCAGAATCTCTGACTTGAAAGGTAAAACCTTTAGTAGGAATGCACCTGATCGAACACAGTCTAATCAAGGAGTTGAGGTGCTGATTGCTACTGAAGAATATCAAAAGAATTCCTGAATTGCCTATAAAATTCAGTTTGCTAACATCAGATGAAAATGAGACTCCCACAAACAAAATATAAATCAAGATTTATCACAGAAATAGTTAAAAATTATTATTTCCTTGCTTATATTACAGGAATTTGGGGTTTCAGCACCATCCCCTGAAGGGTTTGCCTTTTGAGCTGGGGAGACCTTGGGCTGTGCATGGTGCTGACCCTGTGTTCATCACAGGGGTGAGGCAGTTCTCAACAAAGAAACGTGTTGAGCAAAAAAATGAGCCAACAGTAGAGGTCAGCCATGAACTGTAGATTTCCTCTCCAAATTTCTTGCCTGAACAATTCATGCTGTTTACTGAACACCCAAAAATATCTGGGTCACCTGTGCCAAAACAGCACAGGAGAAGGAGGAAAGAAAATGAGTCTTCTTTCCAAAATGAGACAAGGCAAAAATCCAGATGCTAAGAGCACTGCCACTGGAAGCTTGAAGTACAAACGAATAATAACACTTGTTTTTTCTGCAAATAACACAGAGCTCCCCTAGCAACTCGCTCTTGTCTGCCGGCTGGTGCAAAAAGGTCAGTATCTCATAGAAAAAAAACCCAACCAAAACGCAGAAAACCACCAGCTATGACTTGGCTTTTGGAGAGTTAGCTTCACCACTTGCTGGTTTCAATTACCCCTTGGGTAAAGTTGTTTGGCACGTTGGCTCATTTGAAAAGGGGAAGGTTTCAGTCCTGCTGTATGTGACAGCTGGAACACATGATGCACCAATGTGCTGAACTACTCAGGTTGCCCCAAGATGCATCTGCTTTTGTGCTCAACATTTAAAAATACTTCAGCAGTAGCTACATAAATTAGGTCAGTGCTTAAGCCAAAACAGATAACCTGGATTTTTAAAGCTGAGAATTAACTTGTACTAATAAACTGCTGTTTGATGGTCATTTGAAAAACAAGCACTTAGTCACCCCTTGCAAATGATGACACTCTTCCATACCATTCTTTTTTAACTGCAGCTGACTAGGACATCCATTTAATGTAGCAACTGGATTTGAAGGGCAGGGATTTGGACTGAAAGAAATAACCCACCCATGTTCTCAAAACTGCATAGAGTTGCAGATGCAAACCAGACAATCAACAAAATGCGTTGAATTTTCTAGGCCCGCTTTCCAACTGTGGTGCATTATACCTGTACCAGGCAGGAGCTCAGCCACCATTTTACTGTCATGTGTTTGTCAAGCACTAAACGCAATGCCCCTCGGCCATGGCTTTTTTCCCATATCTAGTCAAAACATCCAGCACCCGAGCCCCTAGCCCTGCATCTCTGCTGGGGATTTAATAGCCACGTATGCAACATCATTGTGGCCATTGCCCTCCCCCGCTAGATGTGACCTAAGCCAAGCTGCTGGCTGAGGCCAGCAAGGACTGGCCCTGCCCTGGTCCGTGCCCTGGCTGCCTTCCCCTTCCGCTGCCCTCCTCACCCCCGGCAGGGGTTATCCTGCTCGGGGCACTCTGCTGCCCTTTGGGCTAATTCACGCCTCCCACAACAGCAGCAGCAGCAGCCGCTGCCGATGGTGAAGGAAAATGACCTGTGCCGAGGAGGGCCGGGGAGAGGTGAGGGGCTTGGGAGGCCTGATGCCCTTCGGCTTTTGGGGCAGGCGGCAGGGTGTGCTCCCCGGGGCGGCCTCCCCTGTTCTCCCGTCCCCGAGCAGCCGGGGCTCCCCGCGGTGCCACTGCGGGCTCGGGGATGGCATCTGGTGCGGGCGGGCGCGGCTGCCGGGCAGGGGAGGGGGCCGCCCCCGCTCTCGGCTCTATAATGCCGGGGCCCCCTCGCCCAGCCGCACCGCATCTCTCCGGCT